>PVIW01005423.1:0-32018 GCA_004026585.1 Noctilio leporinus
TGGTGTCTCAGGCTTCTTTGGGTATAGTCCAAGTAGTGGAATGGCTGGATCAAAAGGCAGTTCCATTTTTAGTTTTTTAAGGAAACCCCATACTGTTTTCCACAGTGGCTGCACCAGCCTGCATTCCCACCAACAGTGTATGAGGGTTCCCTTTGCCCCGCATCCTCGCCAACACTTGTTGTTTGTTGATTTGCTGATGCGATTTCTTTCTTTTTTAAGGAAGGAGGTATGTAATAATTAGATACGATTCCTGGCAAAGCATAATTCTGTTTACATACTAAGTGCAAGCAGACAGGGTACTGGAGAACTGTGCAAGGCAGATGTTAATGACTGTGAATTTTAGTTGGGATTTAAAGATATTCCCAGCGCTCGGTAATTAGTGCAGTCCCTTAAAGGCTTTGTCCTTAATTCCCTAAACAAGAGTTTCTAAAACTTTACACAAAAATGATAGTTGCATGCTTTTTCAAATTGTACCATTAGTCTCCTTGAATGATCATAAGAATTTAACATTTATTGAGCCCTTACTATGTCCCAGGCATTCAATTAGGCACCATACATTTATTAACCCATTTATTTAATCTTCATGGCAACCTTGTATAGTGGAATCCATGAGATTCATGTTTTAAAGATGAGTGGCACAGAGAGGCTAGGCATATGATAAGTGGTCAGGCCAGGACCTGAATCCAGGCATTTTCATTCCATAGTTCCTGCTCTTTATACTCCATCTGCCTCTGGGCTAAGAATAATAAGTAGAAGTAACTGTGATTTTCTTTCTTTTTTTTTTTTTTTTTGGCGTGTGTGTGTGTGGTAAAAAACATACACATAATAATAAAGTTTACCATCTTAACCGTTTATAACTGTACAATTTAGTGACATTAAGTACATTCATATTGTTTAACCATCAGTACAACCATTTCTGGAACTTTTTCACTTTCCCAAGCAGAAATTCTGTGCCCGCCAACAATAACAAATCTGCCCCAAGCCCCTGACAACCACTGTTGTACTTTGTCTCTGTGAATGTGACTGACTACTCTAAGTACATCATAGAAGTGGACTCTTACAGTATTTGCCAGTGTGTCTGGCTTACTTCACTTAAAATAATATCTTTTAAGGTTTATCCATGTTGTAGCATGTGTCAATTACCTTTCTGATGAATAATATTACATTACATTCTATGTAGTATATACCACTTTGTGGTTATCCAGTCATATGTCAGTGGACATTTGGGTTGTTGCTCTACCTTTTGGCTGTTGTGAATAATGCTGCTCTGATCATGGCTATATAAATATATCTTCAAGTACCTGCTTTGAATTTTTTTGCGTATATACCCAAAAGGAGTTGCTGGGACATATGGCAGTTCTTTAATATTTTGAGGATCCAGCACTGTCCTTTCGAAAGCAGCTTTGAGGGAAAGGATTGGGATTCATTCTAAAGGTGAAGTGAGTCAACTCTTATTTATTGACCATCTTCTTAAATAGCTGACACAGGAAGAAACTTTGTCCTCTAGAAGTTTTACATTGTTAAAAGGAAAAGCAAATACACATGTAATGGTTTTACTGCACATGAGTGTAGATTGAGTACTATAAGAGTCAAGTACAAAGAACTGGAAGGAATTCAGAGGAAGGAGAGCTTACCTTTCGATGGTGGTAGAGGGAATTTCGAATGAGAAACAGGAAGGTGGAGTCTGAAATCATAGATCTGCTTGAATAGAGTGGATAAATGATCTAGACATCTTATTCAAAGTACATCAGAGGATGCTTTGAAATGTTAGAATAACTGTCATCATGCTGAAATTGGCAAGTGTTGTGGTCTCTTCCAGAGTTTGTGAATCCTAAGGCGTTAGTGATACAGTGGTAAGCATAGCTACCTTCCAGAGTTTGTGAATTCTTTTCTCTTTAGTTTGCAGACCTGATTGCTTCTACTGCTTTGGAAAGTTAAGAATCACAATGACAAAATTATGGCAGACGTGCTACTGTTATCATGCCAAGCTCAAGATTATCAGTATGATCAGTATTTCCTAAATCTTCTTTTCCTTCATATGGGTTCATGTTTCTGCTAACAAATGAGTAGTAGGTAATATCTTAGGGTTTTTATCTTTTTCTTAAAGCAGTTTAAATGCTTCTGGATATTTGTTTTTTGTTGAGGTTAAGGTCAAATACTGAAAGCCATTCAGTGGCATACTTGGGTAGTCTGCGAATCAGGGTTCTGCCATTATTAAATTATTATTTCCAAATATTTCAAGAAATTTTATTTTTGTGACTTAAAAATCCTTACCTGAGGATATATTTATTGATTTTTATATACAGAGAGGAGAAGGAGAGAGAGAGAAAGAGAGAAACAGCAATGTGAAAGAAACATTAATCAGTTGCCTGCTATATATGCCCCAACCAAAGATCCAACCTGCAGCCTAGGTTTGTGCCTTGAGTGGGGATCAAACCCACAGCCTTTGGTGTACGGTATGATGTTCCAACCAGCTGGGCCACCCAGCTAGGGCCTGACATTTTGTAAAAATTGTGAATTATAATTGTCTTTAGCCAGTTATCTAATTGTCTTAACACATTTAAAAATAAACCAGTGGTTTTCTTTAATTACGTAACTTTCTTTTTTGGTCTCTTTCTTCAAAAGACATGCCCAGTGAGATTTGTTGTCAGTTATAACAAAAGCATAGTGTTTTTGTTCTCATAAATTTCAGGACAACTACCTGATCTGATTATCCCCAGGGAGCACTGCACCAGTGGTGTGTGGTGCACCTAGATTTGTACTTAACTTTCTTCATAGCCTCAGCATTTAGAACAGTTCTGGGACGCAGTAAGTGATAACTAGTTTACAAACTGAAATGTTAAGTTTGCTACCCAGATACTATGTCTGTTCAGTGGTGGTTAGCTTCAAAGCTAATTACACATTTATTGTTAGCAATTTCTAACTGATACATCCTTCTCTGTCTCTGTCTCTTTTTGCTTTTATACTCTCCACCCCTTTCTGGTGTGTGTATCTGCATGTTATTTGAATTTACCAGCATTTTGGCAGTGGATTGTTTCCCAGCCCTTGTCGCGGGCTGGGCTTGCTGACTTGCAGGCTGTTGAAGCATATATAGGTCCACGTTCCTTATCTATATCTCTGAAGTGCAAGAATTTTTGCATTTTTTTTAGGATTGATAAGTTTGCTTCCACAACCAACTTAGGGGCACTAACTGATATAGACTGTCCCACTTGATGCAAAAACATGAATGTGATTGATTTTAGAGGTCTACCCTATGTTCTGTATTACCTTTCTAAAATCCAAATAATATTGATAACTCAAATTCCTCTCTCTTAACTGGGGACATCCCTGTACTGTATAGACTAACATATCTAGTGGCCCACTTGTTCATATTTCCTCTTGGATATCCACTAGGCATCTTTGACTTCTCGCTTCCTTTCTTTTTCATGAGGTCAGTTGACAAATCCTATTTGCTCTATATTTAAATGCTATCCAGAATTTGATCATTTAATCACCCCATAACCTCCTACTACAGCAGTGAGTGCCACTAATATCTGTAGGTTGGATTTTTTAAAAAATAAATACAGATGTTTGTTAATGAGGCCACTGAGAAGATGAAAGATAGGTGCCTGTTGTCATCAGTCCAGCAGCACAAAGATGTAAGGGTGGACATGAATGCTATGGGTATGGTCTTTCTCTGATGGCTGCAGCATGGCTTGCAGCAGCTCAGATATGCATCATATATGAAAAACAATGCCATCGTTATTCCATTTAAAATAAAAATCATACCAACATAAAAGCAAGCAGAGTCTTTTGTTCCTTTAGAGGTTTCTTTCTGGTGACATTCCAGCAGGTCATAGTTTCTAGCCCAAATAAACCTATTGTTCCCACAAAGGTGCAGAACAAGAAGGCTAGAATCATCTCTGGAAGTGTTTCACAGTGTTAATCACAAAGGGATATTCAGCGAGCCTATCGTTTATAATCATCCAGCCCTAAGAAAAAACGAAGGTGCTTCAATAGTGGCCTTGAAGTAGAAATAATAAAGTCCCATTTCTGTGCGAAAAGTCATCTCCCATTCTAAAAAGAGAGGTGAGAGAACTGACGGTCATTTTCAAAAAGTGTTACTAAATGTAGCCAGTACAAAACTACAATTGCAGCTGGGACTGGGATGGTTGTCCCATAGGAGATTGGAGGTCTCTGTAAGAGAAGCACTTTGTTGCGCAGCTGCCCCAGGACAGAATTGAAGAATTGGAAGTTGTAGGGGGAGAGGTTTTTGGCAGCCCCTTCCATTTGTGTGCAGTTCTGGCCTTCAGTTTTTGGGTCCTCCATGGAGAGCAGAGCCAGCGGCCCCCTGGCAGGTGCCCACAACCCTGTGGGCCTGGATAGCACCGGCTTCTGCACCTCCTTGTAGGTTGGATTTTTTGTTAGCACTTTAACTATTCTGCTTTGTTATTGCCCCTCTTGAGTGTTTTATTTTTAATTCTATTTGTCTTTTTTTTCTAATCCTATCCACCATTGGATTTATCTTTTTTTTTTTTTTTTTTTTTTTTTTTTTTTTTTTTTTTTTTTTTTTTTTTTTTTTTTTTTTTTTTTTTTTTTTTTTTTTTTTTTAAGATTTGTTTTTGATTAGTTTGAAAGGGAGGGAAACATCACTAGGTGCATTTCAGTTACAGTGTACATTTAATATTATTTTATTAATAGTAGTCCAAGTTATTCTTATAAAACCTAAGTCAGACTATGTTACTTTGCTGCTTTACACTCCAGTGGATTCCCATTTCAGTCTGAGTATTAAGTCAGAGTCCTTATTGTGACAATGAGAACAAACATGATAAGCTCCCTACCTACTACCCCCAAACCCATTACCTCTCTGACTTCATTTTCTAACCTCTTCCATTCTTCCCATTCTTCTGCAGCTACACAGTCCTTTTGTTGTTCTTGGAAAATATCAAGCACATGTATACATCAGGGTCATTGTATTTGTTGGCCCCTCTGCCTATACTGCTTCCCCCACTGATTCCCACATGGCTAGCTTCTTACTGCCTTTTATTCAAAAGTTACCTTATCAGTAAAGTATTCTTGGGTCACTCTTATGTAACATTCAAAAACCTGTGCTTTTTCTTCTTAACATTTGTCACTGTCTGGTATAATGAATGTTTTGTTTATTATTATTTTTCTCTCACTAAAATGTAAACTTCATGAGGGAGGAGTTTTTATTTTGTTTACTGTTATAGCCTCAGCTTTTGGGACAAGCCCTGGCACATAGTATATGTTCAATAAATATGAAGAGGATGCCATGCATGAATAATTTGGTTTCCACCACAGCCTAGGCAGTATACTGAAGATAGAGAATATAAAGATGTGAAAGGTGTTTGTGCCCATGTCTGTGTGGGACAGAAATATAGCTAATAGGATAAAGGCAATATGAGGTAAGTGACACAGCTACTAGCCTCTTGAGAATCTTCTCAAGTCCTGTCCTTTTAATGCTTCTTTTTTAAAAGATTTTATTTATTTATTTTTAGAGAGGAGAGAAGGGAGAGAAAAAAGATATTCACTAGGCATCTTTAACAACTTTGTCTTTTTCATGAGGTCAGTTGACAAATCATATTTGCTCTGTATTTACCCTCTCGATGTGTGGTTGCTTCTTGCATGCCCTCCATTGGGGACCTGGCCCACAAACCAGGCATGTGCCCTGACTGGGAATTAAACTAGCAACCCTTTGGTTTGCAGCCTGGCGCTCAAGCCACTGAGCAACATCAGCCAGGGCTATAATGCTTTCTTTTTATACCTTAGCCAGCATATCTTCTTTTACACTTAGTCTGTGGTTTTTTACCATTCTTAATCAATTTATAGGAGCCTTGTCACACAAACTAAATGTTAACATCTTTGGGAATAGGGATACGTGATCTTTTATATTCCTCCATGATTACTATAACTTCTCATTTTGAAATCATTTCAGACGTTAAACAAGTTTAGCCCTGGCTGATGTGGCTCAGTAGATTGGCGCCAGCCTGTGAACCCCAAAGGTCGCTGTTTCAGTTCCCAGCCAGGGCACATAACTAGGTTGCAAGCCAGGTCTCCGTCCAGGTCCATCGCTGGAGGCAAGTGAAAGGCAACCATACATTGATGTTTCTCTCCCTTTGTTCCTCCCTGCCTGCCTCCTCTCTGAAAATAATAAATTAAAAAAAAAAAAAAAAAAAAAAAAGCAGTTGCAAAAATAATACACATAATTACCAAATAACCTTCACCCAGATTTTTCAAATGCATCTTAACAAAACTGTATTACACTGATTTAAATCAGAAAGTTAGCATTGATAGAATAAATAACTTTTGAAATGAACTAAGTTTTCTGTTCATTTTCCACCTATAACAATCAATCTTTTTGAGCAGTATTGGGAAGATTTATATTTCATGACTTATTTTTGATTGAAGAGCTTCAAAAGAACAAACATAAAATTTACTTCTTTTTTTTTTTTTTAAGATTTTTTTTATTTCATTATTTCTAGAAAGAGGGGAAGGGAGAGAGGCAGAGAAGGAGAGAGACATCAGTGTGTGGTTGCCCTTCACCTGACTCCAGCCACAGATCTGACTGGAGACCTGGCTTGCAACCTGGTTATGTGCCCTGGCTGGGAAATCGAACCTGCGACCTTTGCAGGCCAGCACCTTACCCACTGAGCTACCAGCCAGGGTTACTTCTTTTTTAATGGAACAAATTCATTTTAGTGTCTATCATTTCTACTTTGAGCTATATTGTGCATCTTAATTATCTAATTTTTTCTACATCTTGAAACATATTGGTATTTTATTTATTTATTTATTTTAAAGATTTTATTTATTATTTCCAGGGAGAAAGGGAAAGAGAGAAGCATCCATGTGTGGTTGCCTTTCACCTGCCTCCAGCTACAGACCTGGCTGGAGACCTGGCTTGCAACCTGGTTATGTGCCCTGACTGAGAATTGAACCAGCGACCTTTGGGTTTACAGGCTGTACCTTATCATCCACTGAGCCACCAGCCAGTATTTTGGTATTTCAGAATGTTTGAAATACATGTTTATTATTATTTTATTTTATTTTTAAAAGATTTTATTTATCATTTTCAGAGAGAGAGGAAGGGAGAGAGGCAGAGAGGGAGAGAGACATTGATGTTTGGTTGCTTTTCACCTGCCTCCAGCAACGGACCTGGCTGGAGACCCAGCTTGCAACTTGGTTATGTGCCCTAGCTGGGGAATCAAACCAGTCACCCCTGGGTTCGAAGGCTGGCACCTTATTCATTGTGCCACCAGGCAGGGTTGAAATACATTTTTTAAATGTTTGAAACTACATTTTGGGAGTAGTTGGGAATAATGATGAAAATGGCCTTGCATGGTGTGGCTCAGTGGGTTGGGTGCTGGCCTGCGAACTGAAAAGTCTGTAGTTCAATTCCCAGTTGAGGCATATGCGTGAGTTGTGGGCCGAGTCCACACTTCGGTGCTTGAGAGAGGCAACTGATTGACGTTATCTCTTGTACATCGAGGTTTCTCTCCCTCTTCCTCCCTCCCTTCCCTGCTCTCTAAAAATAAATAAAAACCATAAGTATTTACACTTCAGTTTCTTTTTTTTAACAGTGACATTTTTTCTTCAAGTGCATAGGAGAAAACAAAAATAGTAAGGGTCCTTGTCTAGTTTGACAAAGCAGTTTTGCACATCAGTTTTCTTACTGTTCTTTGGCTAAAGCATTACAAGTTCTTTCAGTAAAAGTATAAAAGAAGAGTTGCAATGTAGCATCTTAAACATTATGGTGTACAGGGTGTGCATGATACATTGGCAATAACTTTGCATCTCCTTATTTCACGTGCTTATTAATTTGAAAAACTGTCTAAAGTTATGATTTAATTAACATCATTGTTTTTGATATAACATAAATAGTAAATTTTGAGAGCAACCGTCATGCTGAAGGAATACGATGTTAGATCAACCGTAATTTCTGGACTATGCAGGGCAAACTGCTAAGGAAATTGGCGAGCTTCAGTAACATCCCTTTATGTACAGTTGACAACATGAAGAAGGTGTATAATGTTGATCCTGGTGTTGCCACACCAACAAGGAAAACACATAAGGTATGCAAAGATCCCACAAGTCCAGATATTGTACATAGAATCCAGGAGATCATCACTGAAGATCCAGGAAAGTCGTTGGGCTCCACAGCAAGAGAACTGCAGATGTTTGATGCAAGTGTTAGCAAGATTATTGCTGAAAATATGAGGTACAGATCATATCTTCTTAGAAGAGGCCAGTTTATGACACAGTACACAAAGGAAAGGAAAGGACACTGCTAACAACATTGAAAAATCCCAAAGGAAAAAACCTTCTGATTTTCTTCTCCAATGAAAAGAATTTTCAGCAGGACCAAATAGTCAACAGAAGACACAACAGGTGGCTCTGTGAGAATCTTAATGAAGTCGTGATTGTCATGAAAACAAAATTTCCTGCTACAGTGATGGTGTTAGATGTTATCAGCAGTGAAGGAGATATTATGACCCCAAATTTTTTTCCACAAGGCTTGAAGGTGACTGCTAATGTTTACCTTGATGTTTTGAGAGAAGCAGTTGTACCGTGGATGAAGCAAGTTGCAAATGGATGTCATTTTATCTTCCAACAAGATGGTGCACCAGCACATAATGCCGAAAAGGTGCAGGAATGTCTCAGTGTCAGTGTTCCTGAATTCTGGTCAAAGGAAGTCTGTCCATCTAGTTCACCAGATGCAAATCACCAGATGCCATTATGTATGGAGCATTTGTGAGAGAGAAGTTAATAAACAACCTCATTCCAATAAGGAGACTGTTAAAGCTAAGATGGAAAACATGATGATGTCTACGGATAAAGAAAAGTTAGTTAAAGCATGCCCAAAATTCCCAAGTTGAATTGAGTCTTATTGCAGCAAATGGAGACTTTTTTTAACAATTAAAAAAATAATGACTATGTTTATGTATTTACATAGAAGAATAAATTTACTTCAAAATATAACAGTTTTGTGGTATGTTTATTTTACTAAAATGTTGCCACTTTATTACACGCATCTTGTATAGAATGTTAATCTTTGGTGTATCTTGTGAAGGGTATATGACAATTCTTTATACTGTCATAATTTTTTAAGCTTTCATTGAACATATTTAATAATTCATACTTTAAAAATTTTCCTCCTATAATGGCAAAGAGAAGAAAAATAACAGGAGGACATTTCACAGTTATTAGAGGAACTAGTAGATGAATGCAGTGCCTTAGAAGCACTGTATACTATAATGGTAATGGTAGCATGATTGTACAATATAAGCCAAGTCACAGACTATGAGTCTTCAAATGTAAATATTCTAGATGAATTTTCCTCATCTGAAGAATTTGAGTCAAAAATGTATTTCTGAGGGAAATATAAAAGAATATCATCTTCGTATTTTTTCATGAATGACTCATCTAGTTATTCAACATGAAGCACTTCAGAATGTAGTGTGTTCCAAGGTTTTATTTTATCTATTTTGAGAGAGAGAGAAAAAGAGAGGGAGAGAAGCATCAATGTATGAGGGAAACTGCAGTCTGTTGCCTCTCACTACCAGGCCCGAAACCCAGTCATGTGCCCTGATGGAATCAAACCAGAACCTCTGGTTTGCAGGCTGGCACTCAATCCACTGAGCCATACCAGCCAGGGCAAAAAGCAGTATTTTCAATAAGAAGCAAAATTAAAAGAATGCATAATAGTATTTTTTCAACTTTTAATTTTTAATATGTTTGTGTATCAAAACTTACTTGGTATGGTGTTAAGTGGACACAGGCGTGCAGAGGCGCTTGGAAGGAAAGATGTAGAAATGAAAAAAAGTCATTGGATTTATTTTTCTAATTGGTATTTATTGTCTAAAACTGACAATGCTTGCATTGTGGAACTTAGAAGATGATTGTCCTCTTTTCAACCAAATTAAAAACTGACCTTTCAGGCCTTGGCTAAGTAGCTCACTTGGTTAGAGCATCATCCAGATATGCCAATGTTGAGGGTTCAACCCCTGGTCAGGCAGGACACATACAAGAAATAACCAGTGAATACGTAAGTAAGTGAAACAACAAATTGATGTTTGTCTCTTTTCCCTTCCTGTCTCTGAAATCAATACATAAAAGTTCAAAAAAAAAAAAAAAAAAAAATAGGAAAGCTGAGCTTTCAGTGTATGTGTTTGATGATGCAAGGGCAAAGAAAATAAAAAGACCCAGAAGTGGTCATAAGCTAGAATTTTACTAGAGATGTACCTGAAATCTTGAATCAAAATTTTCAAAATGGCATCACAGTTGATGACTGGTCAGTTGTATTTAAATGAATGTTGCCTATTTTGGGTATTAATGTCTTCAAAACCAGGAAAACGGAATAATAATTTGGATTTGCTGTTTAAATTCTTAATAAAATTTTCAGTAAAACTGTCGTTCACCTAAATGCTAATGATAAGTAGTTTATTTTTGTATATTGAGGATTGAAGATGAATCACATGTCATAAAGCAGTGCTATATTTTGTACAACAATGATGATTATCCTCAGCCACCTTGGTCCAAGTTGTCACACCACAGTATGACATACTCCTACCAAAGCTCACAAAGGGTATATGCTAAATGGAATTATCATAATATTAGGTTAAGGTTTCTTAGCCTTGGCACTATTAATATTTTGGGCTGAATAAATTCATTGTAGGGAGCTATCTTCTGCATGGTGGAATGTTAGCAACATCCCTGGTCTTTCTATTCATGAAATGCCAATAGTACCCTTTTCCCCAATTTTGACAACCAAAAATGTCTTCTGACATTGCCAAATGTATTTTGGGGCAAAAACTCCCCTGGTTAAGAACCACCTCATTAGAAATATATAGAGTTGAGTTCAGGGGAGGCTGAGGTATTAGATCTTGTGTTCTTTTCTCTTTTGCTGCAAAAAGCTTTATTGTTTCCATTTAGTCCAATGCATGGGAGAGGGCTCCATGGTGATTAAAAGAAAAGGGCTCCTAGTGGTTTCAGGGAGAGGCTCAATGGAAAGCCAGATACCAGGGGAATGTGGAGGGGGCCCCTTAAAGGCCTCTGGGTTCCAAAGGCTCCTGGTCATGCTTGAGGCTGAGCCTTTCAAAGAGATACTCATCCATCCCAGCCTGGGGGCCAGCAGCCTGCCTTGCCTACAGAGGTTAGTTAGGTGGTCTTCCATCTTATTGATGAGTTTTCCCTCATCCAGAAAGTCACAGGGATGAGGATCTTTGCAGATAGAGCTCAGGGCATGCAGATTCAAATGGGCCCCTGGTTCAGGTTCTTCTCCATGGCCATGGTGGCTTTCATGGTGTCCCAAGTTTTACCTCACTCATCTTGAGATGGCTTTGTTCAGAGAGAAGCAGGTTGATCAGGTGGTTGACAGCAGCCTCCATTGTTGGTGGAATAATTCTGACAAATTGGGAAATCATGGTTGTTTGACAATAAGGAGTTAAGGTCAAAAAACGGTGTTTGGTTGGTTTTAGAGGCCAAGGGAGGCTGAGGTGGTTGCAAAGGTGGTGACTGCAAAAGAGGTTGGAAGGGTGGGGGTTCTGAGACTACAAGAGGCATCCTGGGTCTGTTTCATCCAAACACTGTAGAAGCAGAAGACATTCAGAGAACTGTTGAGGGCACTGTTTTATATATATATATACATATATATATATATATATATGTATATATATATATATGTGTGTGTGTGTGTGTGTGTGTATGTATTAGAATAGGTGAATTTTGAACTGTTACTCTAAGTAACATGGGGAATTTAAATAGATTGCCCTTTCATTTATTCATTATTTATTCATTCATACTTTTTATATTCTAGCGGAGTTAAATTCGGAAGTGAAGTTTTAGACAGGTTTTGAAGTAGACTATGGTGGGTAGTTGCACTGGGTTGAAGTAATTACAGTCACTTCATATCTTGATTTCCTTAGCTTTTGAAGAAAAACTTTCCATTTTTTCCAAGAGATTTAACTGAAAACTGATCAGGACACATTTCATGTGATTTTATATAATGCTGACCACCAATAAGAGAATAATTTCAGAGGATCTTTTAATTATATAAATAAAAACACTTAAAAATTATCTAATTCAGGATGATTTCAATACAAAATTATGAGGCACTAAAGGATCAACCATAGATTAAATGCACTTCAAGAAAGAAAGTATAGTGTTGTATACTTAAAAGAGCCCAGAATAAGGTAGTTTGTTTCATACACTCATTACTCTGAGCTTACCTTGATTTAAATAGTTCTGTTGTCTCCATTTAACTAATTTATGAAGTTTAAATGAAAAGCTAAGATTCTTTAAAGTTGGATTTTTCCACCTAGATTTTAATCATCATGAAAGTGTCTGGATTAGAAGAAAGAGGGAAACTTGATTGTGATTAAAGATATTTTAGGTTGTGGAACTAGAAAATTTCTTATTCTAAAAGAGTTAGCTTTTATAAACTCTGCCCTTCTAAATTTGTCACATTTGCTTCTGGTTTCAACCCCACTCCAGAAGTGACCCCCCACCCCCGCCCCTGCCCCAGTGTCAGAATTACCCTTCTCTGCTTGCTTTACTTGGGCATTATGATGCTTTGGCATGATGGTTTTGGAGTTGTTCACACATTGTATTATCATCACTCATGGCCAGGTGACATTTTAGTGTTCTCCTGACATTGTCTCACCATAAGTCTTTCTCTAGGTTCCATCCCTCAAAATCCCTCTAAAGTGTTTTTGTTTTGTTTTTTTTAATAAAGTTTTCATGGACAAGAGTTCTGAGCAGTGTAAGTTCCAAATCCAAAACAGTCGGAGACCACAGTGGCATCTGAAAATCATACCAGCTGACATTTGAATGTTTTATAGTCTGGAATTACACAATACCTCTCTGCAATCAGGAAGGATACTAGAGTCTGTCCAATTGGTCATGTGTTCTAAGGAGAGTTCAGCCTCTTGCTCCTTTAGCCAGGTATGTGACTTGAACAAGTCAATTAATTTCTTTGAGTGTCAATTTTCCTCTAAGTAGGAGGGATCTGGGTATGCTCCATTTGTTGTGAGGAACACATCAATTGATAGGAGTCATGTCAACATGGTTGTTTTGGCGCAGTAAGTCTGTCCTAACAGTCCCAACTGTCCCAACACTAAGCATAGGGTCTGCATAGGTAGACACTGGGGTATTACACAGGGTAAGGTTAGAGTAGGTTTTTACAGTTGTTCACAGGGGAAATAATTCAATAATAATACAAGAAGAAACACTTTTGTGTGCTCGCAACTGTAAACCTACTTTTGCCCCACCCTATATGATGGATAGATGACTTGGCAACCATGACAATGATGTAAATAATTATTGCCTGTAAGTCTATAGTTACTGTAATATTTTAATTTCATCTTGTTTACCCCATGAACAAATTCATCTCTATTTTCAAGATATAATTGGACATTTAGTATCTTAGTATAGTCTTTCTAGTTGTACACATTCCTTTCCAAAGGAGCGTAACACAACAATTCTATAACAGTTTTGCTCTAACATGGTTCAAGAATTGGGGGAAACACTCCTACAACATGGCATCCTAGAACACAGTTTCACTCTAACACATGTTGAGAATTAGAGAAATTCCCAAAACAACACGAAGTGTAATGAGAGCAAAAAAGATCTCATTCAAAATAGGGAAGTCCCATATAATGTGTAATGTAATTAAGAACTTTTAAGACCAAAAGGTAACATTTGAAATTTGGGAAATCCCCAAATAACATGGAATATAATAAAAGCTTTTAAGAACAAAAGATACCTCCTTTGAAAATTTTCATTTGAGCATGGATGTTGGGTCAGATTGCCCACAGAATTTTAAATTTTTTTAGAATTTTAAATCCATTTTGTTTATGGAGTATTAAGTACATACATTGTGTTTTTTAAATTTTTATTGTTGTTGTATTACATACATCCCCCTTTTACTCCCCTCTGTCCCCTCCCCCCCCCCGCCAAAGTCAATCCCACTTGTTGTCCATGTCCATGGTTCTTCCATGCTAGTTCCTTGACTAACTGTTCCTCTTCTTTGCCTCCTCCTCTCCCCTCCCCCTCGCCCACTGAAGGTCTATTCATTGTATCCATGTATTTGGTTCTGTTTTGCTTGTTTGTTTGTTTTGTTCATTATTGTCCTGTAATGGGTGAGATCATATGGTATTTGTCCTTCACTGACTGGCTTATTTCACTAAGCATAATACTCTCTAATACTCTCCAGTTCCATCCATGTTGTTGCAAAGTCTAGGAGTTCCTTCTTTCTTTCTGCTGTATTATTCCATTGTGTAAATGTACCAAAGTTTTTTGATCCAATCATCCACTGATGGGCCCTTAGGCTGTTGCCAGCACTTGGCTATTGTAAATAGTGCTACTATGAACATAGGGGTCCATAGGTTCTTATGAATTGGTGTTTCAGGGTTCTTCAGATATAGTCCTAGTAGTGGAATTGCTGGATCAAAAGTCAGTTCCATCTTTAGTGTTTTGGTTTTTTTTTCTTTAAAGATTTTATTTATTATTCCCAGAAAGAGAGGAAGGGAGAGAAGCAGAGAGGGAGAGAGACATCAATGTATGGTTGCCTTTCACATGCCTCCAGCCACGGACCTGACTGGAGACCTGGCTTGCAACCTGGTTATGTGCCCTGGCTGGGGAATCAAACCAGCAACCTTTGGGTTCACAGGCCAGCACCTTATCCACTGTGCTACCAGCCAGGGTTCATTTTTAGTTTTTAAAGGAAACTCCATACTGTTTTCCATAGTGGCTGCACCAGCTTGCATTCCCACCAATAGTGCATCAGGGTTCCCTTTTCCCCACATCCTTGCCAACACTTGTTGTTTGTTGATTTGTTGATGATTGCCATCCTGACAGGTGTGAGGTGGTATCTTACTGTAAAAATAATGGAACATGTAACGAATTTGTTTGTCGTCCTTGCGCAGGGGCCATGCTAATCTTCTCTGTATCGTTCCAATTTTAGTATATGCGCTGCCAAAGCGAGCATCATTGTGTTTTTCTTTTTACTACATTATACATAACAGATTTTTGCAAAATACAGGATAAAGGTGAAGATAATGCTGAAGAAAGTTCAGAGGACAAAGATATCTTGTCAAAAAGATAATGCCCTCAGTTAATGGTGCTTAGTAGTGATGATAAAGAAAACTTTATATAGCCCTGGCTGGTAGCACAGTGGATAAGGTGCCAGCCTGGGATGTCACTGGTTTGATTCCCCAGCCAGGCATATAACCAGGTTGCAAGCCAGGCCTGTGAAAATAGTGAAAATTGCTTTAATAAAGATGTTTCCCAATTATTAAAATGTAACAGTATGTTTTTAGAGTTTTTGGAACCTAACCCTCTTGTTTGTACTAGTTCTTTGTTTCATATCAAACAGATTTGTATAACAGCATTTTTTAGGAATCTTAACAATTGTGTTACATGGGGGTGGCTACCTGTCCATATTTCTACCACTTGCAAACAGCTGTGTATTGTTAGCTTTTCCTGCCAATATTTTAAGAAAATTTTCAAATGTATAGCAAATTTAGTAGAATTTTATAGTGGACACCCATGTATGCTACCACTGACTTTTTTTTTTTTTTTTTTTTAATCATTTTCATAATCCTCATCCAAGGATATGTTTGTTGATTTAGGAAGAGGAGATGGGAGAGAGATGCAAACATCAATCAGTTGCCTTCCACTTGTACGCCAACCAGGGATTGAACCCGCAACCTTTTGGTGTATGGGACAATGCTCCAACCAATGCTGTAACCCAGCTTGGGCTATAGATTTTATCATTACCATTTTTATAGTACTTTATCATACATCCATCTACCCATCCCTCCATTTGTTACTCCAGAATAATTTCTTGATGTATTTCAAAGTAAATTAAGTAAATTTCAGGCATTATAGTATACTTTCGCCTGAGTGTTTGAGGGTGCATTTTCTTATCTCATTTATTATTTGATTATAGCTTTTTTCTTTTCATGAAAAATTTACATACGTGAAATGCACAAATATTTAGAGTACATTGTGTTGTGTTGCGATCACACTGAAGTATAAAGGAACAAGCTTGTTCTTTTCAATAATAGTATGTCTTAGAGTGCTTTCCTTATAAAGAAACTAAGTTTATTTAGCTATTGATAGACATTTAGATTTTTATAGGTTGCTGCAATGAGTATACTTGGCAGATGTGTAGGATAGAGACCTAGAAGTGAAATTGGCTGAATTAAAGGGTTTGCACTTTTTTAATTAATTTAAAATTTTAATATGCTTGCAAGTTGCCATCCAAATAGTCTGTACCAATTAAAACTTCCACCAGCCATGACTGGTATGGTTGATTGGTGTGGCTCCTGCAAGCATTTGAATTCTTGTTGGGGTATGTTCCTGGAGTGTATTGCAGGCCAGGTACCCAGTTAGAGAGGCAACCAATCAATGTTTCTTGAACATAGATGTTTCTCTCCCTTCCCCTCTCTCTAAAAATAAATTTTTAAAAAATCTACCAAATATCTGTACACTCACCCACTCAATGTCATCATTCTCTTTTAGCCAGTTCCTTTGGGGTATCATTTTACTTTATGTTCCTTAGCTTACTAGTGAAACTTCATAGGGTCTTCATAACTAGTTTTTAAGCTTTTGTAAGGCAGGAGCCAAGATGATCTACTACCTTCATATCTGCTCACTGAATATTTGCGAGTTGAATGAATGAATGTTACCAAAGCATTCCTGCTTTGCTGGGTTGAGATCAAAGAACAATGAATGAGCTAAGTGGGTGAGAAATTCAAGAAAGCTGGAGATGCATATGTGCCTTAACTAAGTGAAAGGGACTTCTTCCATCTTCCTTCATTTTTCCTCTCTATGAGAGGTAGGTTAAGAATACAGGCTATGGGGGCAGATTTCATGGATTCATATATCAGCTTTGCCAGTTAGCTGTGCAACCTTGGGAAGTTCACCTATTTTATTTATTTTTTGCCTCCCATTTTCTAAATTTTTGTTATTTCATTTTCCTCATTTGTAAAATAGAGAATAACAGCACCTGGTTGTAGGATTAAATTAATTTTTGTAAATTGTGTAGAATGGTACTTAGCACTCAGTATTTGCTAACTATTGTTATGTCAACTATTGTGTTATTCTTTCCTTTCTGTGTATACAGTATTTGAATATCTGTGATGTCTTAGGACTGTGTGGGAATGCAGACAAATTTGAAAAGGACCCTACCTTGAAGAATCTTGTAGACTTGTGGCCTATTTAGGGGGTAGGAAGACATTTGACAGGACCTGGATAGACTGGAGAAAGATCATTAGTAAGTTAAATTACCCCCCCCCCTTTTTGTAGGTAAAACTGAGGAATTTGGATTGTTATTTTAAGTGATGGGAAGCCAGTAATGAATTTACAGACTAGACTGGAGAAAGGCTGGAGAGTGTTGGGAACAATGCAAGGGTTAAGGAATGATTAGTACCTGAAGTAAGGGAGTGGCTATGTGATTAGAGAAGAAGCAATATATTTAAGAACCAGTTAGCAAATAGAACTAGGAGTGGTGACTATTAGGAGTAAAGTATGGGTTAAAGAAAGTGCAGATCCTGTGTATGCTTTTCAGTGTCATGCAGATGTTTTGGTGGGCAAACTCTTGAAAGGTAAATGAAATTAAATACTTCTTTATAAAATCACAATTAGTTTATAAAAGAAATGACATTTTAATAGCAAAGAGAGAGGACATGATTGTGGAATAAAGCATTTTAATACTTAACCTAGGAAAAACTCATCACAACTTTTTCCCCCTTTTTCATTTATAGACCAGTGCTTGGGAATCAGTAGTAGAGTCTAATTGCCTCCTTTTGCAAATCAGGAAACAGGACCAAATTTACAGAGCTTCAAGTTAGAATTTGGATTAAAATCCAGGTCTTGACAGGTACTGTAGTCTTTTTAGTCCAGTGCTGGGCTTTTCCTGTCTGAATTTTGTTTTCCATTTATGAAATGATGATTTGGCTTTTGGTTACAAAGGTTAATCTAAGGTGAGTTTAAGCACTTAGGTTTTAAACCAACAGAACTCATGACCAAACTATGGTCTAGAGCACCTGTGTTCATAGAAGTAGCAGCTACAGGTCTTTAAGACTTTTTACTCTGTTAAAGTAAAAGTAAAAACCTGTTTTCTCATCTCAAGATAGGTTGAGGTTGAGTGTTGTTGTTGTTGTCGTTTTTTAAGATTTTGTTTATTATTTTCAGAGAGAGAGGGGAAGGGAGAGAAGTAGAGAGACCTCAATGTATGGTTGCCTTTCACCAGCTGTGGACCTGGCTGGAGACCTGGCTTGCAACCTGGTTATGTGCCCTGGCTGGGAAGCCAACCAGTAACCTCTGGGTTCGCAGGCCAGTGCCTTATCCACTGAGCCACCAGTTGGCTGTTGACTGTTGGCTTGTAAGTATCACATAGATTGGGCAAGTCTGTATTTCCAATCTCTTACTATGCCTGAAAAGTTTTGAAATACTGAACTAAACATACTAGTTACTATAAAAGCCTTAAGAAAAACATGATCAGTTAAAACGTTTAAATTATTTCCTTTAGTATCTGTCAGCACTGTGTTTTCAACTCTAGTTAACTGAGTTCAACATACTATCACACATAAATTTTAGAGACTTAGTCCTTTGATCTAAAGTTAGAGTCAACAGAATCATTTGTGGTTTGAGGTTTATAAAAAGATAGTATTAGTAGCCAGCTTGCAAATGAAACAATTGCGCTGCTTTGCTTTGTCAGGGCTAACTTAGGCTTGTGAGGTGTGAGAAAACACAGACACCATTTTAAGGCTGAGAGAACAATAGGCAGGGCAAGGACAGAAGTGAAGTGACCCTGGGCAGGCCTTGTGGTGAGGACTCTTTCTTCTTCAGGGTTTTTATGTTCCCAAGGAGTGAAGAAGGAAAGAGGGATAGGTGACTTAGAAATTAGGTAGATCCCTGGCTGGTGTGGCTTGGTGGATAGGCACCAGCTGACAAACTCAAAGGTTGCTGGTTCCATTCCCAGTCAGGGCACATAACCAGGTTGCAAGCCAGGTCTTCAGCCAGGTGGGTACCTGGAGGCAGGTGAAAGGCAACCATACATTGAGGCTTCTCTCCCTTTCTTCCTTCCTCCTGGCCCTTCTCTCTGAAAATAATAAAATCTTTTACAAAAAAGGAGCCTTGCGGGTTTGGTTTATGAGGTCTCTACTGTTACTGTAATTTTTGTCGTCTTTAAAAAGAGTAGTGTCATTTTAAAGGTGGTTTGTTTTGTTTTGTTTTGTTTAGTTTTTAATGTCTGTGTGTGACTAAAGGGATCGGTTACCCATTTTCTTTGGATAGCTAAAGCATTCTTTTTGTTTGTTTTTTAAGGTTTTATTTGTTTATTTAGAGAGAGGGTAAGGGAAGGTGAAAGAGAGGGAGAGAAATAGCGATGTGTGAGAGATACATTGATCAGTTGCCCCCTCGCATGCCCCTAACTGGGGGCCTGGCCCTAACTGGGGATGCCCCTAACTGGGGATGGAACCAAGGATCTTTTAGTTCTCAGGCAGGCACTCAATCTGCTGAACACACCAGCCAGGGCTGGAGCATTCTTATTGATATGCTTGTATTAGTGATACTATATTGGAATAGCTCTGAAAGGATCCGACCAGATTCATGGCCAACTTTTTTTCCCTTTCTCTTTAAGATTTTATTTATTTATTTTTAGATGAAGGAAGGAAGGAAGAGGAAGGAGAAATGAAACCTCAATGTGTGTGAGAAACATTTGATTTGTTGCAATTCACATGCTCCCAACTGGGGACGTGGCCCAAAACCCAGGCATGTGCCCTGACTGGGAATTGAACCTGTAGCTTTTCACTTCTCAGGCTGGCTTTCAATCCATTGATCTACATCAGTCAGGGCCAAGTCACTGTTAATAGACTTTTTGTGCCTTGCAGAAAGACAGTATCCCTCCACAGAGGGATTATTATTAAATTAAGGTATTCTGAAATCTCCTTGGTATTCAGTAGTGCTAGTCAGAAGAAACTTTAGGAATTATCTAGATCAACCTTCTTATTTTATAGTTAGAGAAACAAATTTAGATGGAATGTTGAAATAGCTTCTTATATTGGTAAATCTAAAACCATAGTTCTCTTACTCCTGGCCCAGTACTCATTCCATGATACCATTTATTTGTTGAAACAATTGATATTTTAAATTTATTTTATTTATTTTATTACTATTATTATTATTAGAGAGAAGTGGGGAAGGGAGAGAAACATCAATGTATGGTTGCCTTTCACCTGCCTCCAGCTACAGACCTGGCCGAAGACCTGGTTATGTGCCCTGGCTGGGGAATCAAACCAGCAACCTTTGGGTTCACAGGCCAGTGCCTTATCCACTGTGCCACCAGCCAGGGCCAAAACAATTGATATTTTTACAATTAGATCAGCCCTGGCCAGTGTGGCTTGGTGGATTGGGTGTCATCCTGCAAAGTGAAAGGCTGTGGGTTCGATTCCTGGTCAGGGCACATGCCTGGGTTGCAGGTTTGTTCCCCATTCGGAGCATGTACGACAGGTAACCAATCACATCGATGTTCTTCTCCCTCTCTTTTTCCCTCCTTTCCCTTCGTTCCATTAATAAATAAATACATACATATATACAATCCTTTAAAAAAAGAGCAATTTGTTTTTAAAAAGCTAGACTACAATTAGAGTATAGGTTTTGAAATGATTTAGGAAGAAGCACTTGAATGTTTTTGTATCATGTTAATATGTAATTAGTATTAGGAATTGATGGCATTTGTGGAAAATAGAGCATAAAGGGAAAAAAGATGTAAGTGTGTGTTTTTAAATTGGGTGTTATTTTTCAACTCTGCAGTACCAACTAATTTGAATTATGCTATTATTTAAATTTTGTGTTTTAGTTATGCTAACCTGTTCATGTTGGGTGTATGTGCACAAGCATGTACTTAACATTGCCCAGCGATCATCCCTAGAATGAAGTAGACAATCAGTTCTGGGAGGGGAGGTTTTATTAAATCTGGGGACTGGCTCTAAATTGTACACATGGTACAGTGTGTGAATTGGTGTGCATGTTGTGCTTGTGGTTTCTGCAGGTTATTAGTGCATCCCCGAGCATGAGTGCAGAATGAAGCGACGTTTGGATGACCAGGAGTCACCGGTGTATGCGGCTCAGCAGAGGCGGATCCCTGGTAGCACAGAGGCTTTTCCTCACCAGCACCGCGTGCTCGCCCCTGCCCCTCCTGTGTATGAGGCCGTGGCTGAGACCATGCAGTCAGCCACGGGCATTCAGTACTCCGTCACTCCCAGCTATCAGGTGAGCTGGCGCTGCAAGGCACTGCGCCGAGGCCAGCATGATGGTTTCATTCAGTTAGAACAATTTTTATTAAGCATTCAGTGAGATATAAAATATGGGATATGTGTAAGGTATAAAAATAATGAAGACAATGTCTACTTGCATACTCAACAAGTAAGAAGGTTGTTATGACCTTGATGTTAACTGTGTATTTCTCTCTAATCCCTTTTTCATCCCTTCAGAGTAGCCACTGATCTGAACTTTGTATTTATCATTTACTTGACTTCATTCAAGTCATTTTATTTACCTCTCTAGACAATATAATTGTTGGGGTATTTTTTAACTTTGCTATAAGTGAAAGCATGCATTTTCTTCTTTGACTCATATTTTTTCACTGTGTGGTTCCCAAGACGTAGCCATATTTTAATGTGTAACTGAGTCATTTTCACTATTATGAGTTATATGAACATATCCAGTTTATTCTGTTGGTGAACAACCAGTCTGTTTACAGTTTTATGCTCTTATAAATATGCTTGTGATCATTCTAGCCAGTTCTATAGTGTAGTCATACTCGCAGTAGTGACCCATGACAAGATAAGCTTGCACCAGAATCTAAATGAATACGCCAGCTCTATCAAGAGAGTCTTGCTTTGAGGGAAAAAAAGGCAGCCGAACCAGTGTGCTTATTAGTGAAGTGGATGGTTTACATTTTGGTGCAAACTCCTTACTGTCTTTTAGACTAGTCAGCAGGTTTGAGGACATGTGAGGGAGAGTTGCTTGAGTATCTAAGAGAGGGATTGCTGGGTGTTGGGTGTATACATTTTCACTTCAGCAGGTAATATCAGATTGGCTTTCAAAGTTGTGCCAGTTTATATATTTCCACCAGCATTGTATATTTCTATTGATCCACATTTTGACCAACTTGATCATTCATCTCTTGTCCACTGTTTTGCAAAAATGGAAGAAATTCTTTTGTCTTTTTTAAATTATAAAAGTAAACACTATTTTTTTAAAAAAGATGTAAGATAACCTTTTCCTCTGACTCGTCAGACTTTATCCCACTGTTGTATTTCTTGGGTCTCCAAAATTTTGTATGCCCAGCATTCCTATATGAGGTCTGTCCAGAAAAGGCTCAGCCATAGTTAATATAACAAGAATGCTTTGTGTGACATGGATGGTGTGGCCTGGCAACCAAGGAGAGTGGGCTGGAATAATGACGACTTCACTGTACTAGTTAGTGGGGGTACTAGATGGCATTGAATGAGCTTGTGTACTGTGTGGCCTTTGCATTCAAAATGACTGAACAAATAGCAACAAATCTGCATCAAATTTTGTGTTATGCTTGAACATTCCTTTGCGGAAACTGTTCAAATGATTCAAAAGGCTTCCAGGGACAATGTAAGAAGTGCAGCACAAATAAAAGTGTGGGGCAAACACTTCAAAGAATGGTCAAGAATCTGTTGAAAGGGAGCCATGTCTGGAAGACTTACAATAAGCCAAACACCTGAGAATGTTGAACATGTACAGGCTGCAATTAACAAAGATCAGTGATGGACATTGTGAGAACTAGAAGCTGATATGGGGATTCCAAAAACTGCTGTGTCTGAGATTTTGACATAGGATCTTGACATGAAACATGTGGCAAAATTCATTCTGTGGCCTCTGCTACCAGAGGAGGAACATCATCATGCTGCAATTGCTCATGCTGTGATTTAAACTACTACCGCTAAACCAGATTTCTTCCAGAAGGCCATAACCAGAAATGAATGGTGGGTCAACAGCTGTGATCCAGAAATGAAGTCCCAGTCATCCTCATGGAGGTCAAGTCACTTGGTTCTTCATACTCAAAGAAGGCATGCAAAGCCGCAGCAAGATCAAGACCAATGTTAACTATTTTTATGATTAGAAAGATGTTTTCCATCTTGAGTACTCTCCTCCAAGCCAAACAATTAATGAGTGCTCTTTAGTAGAGAGATACAATATGATGAAAATGGCTGCAGCGATGGGCAACTGGTGATTGGCAGCTTCATCACAATGTGCCTGCTCTTGCATCCAATTTTGCGCAGAGTTTTTTGGTGAAACATCAAATCATCCAGGTGACTCAGCTCCACTGCAGCCCAGATTTGGCACCCTGCAACTTCTGGCTTTTCCCAAAAATAAAATCACCTTTAAAAGGGAAGAGATTTCAGACCATTGGTGAGATTCAGGAAGATATGACAGGGCAGCTGATGGCGATTCCAACAAAAGATTTACAGTGTTTTGAACAGTGGAAGAAATGCTAGGAGAACTGTATAGTCCCAAGGTGCCTACTTTGAAGGGGAGACTGAGACGTCATTGTCCTGTATGCAGTATTTCTTGTATCTTCAATAAATGTCTCTGGTTTCATAGGACATGGCTGGATACTTTCTGGTCAGACCTCAATATTCACCTGCCTAGCCATCTAGATACACTTTTCTTTTTACAAATTTGGATCACACAGTATATACTATTAGACAATTATGCTATTTGCTCTTCTCACTTAATATATGGGACCCAACTTTCCACTTGAATATATGTATGTATAGATAGGTTACATTGCCTCCCATATTAGAAACTATAACATGCTTGTCTAAAACCAGCCATTTCAAGTAATTATAAACTCCAATTGAGTCTTATAAAAATCTGTCCAATTTATGCAGGTTGGAATTAGAAACTCAGAATAATTACCATTGTGAGATGTATTAGAGCTTTTAGAATGGTCTCAATAGTTTCTTTATACTCCTAATGTATGTTGTATTGTTTCTGTGGATTTGTGAGTAGATGTTCAGTTTACCTCCCTTCCTTCTGCCCAGGATAATCTTTATAAATTTGTGGAGACTTGGGAAAAAAATATCTTTTAACACAACTTAACATTGTTTAGAGAAACTTTCATGTTATTTATTCTCATTGTTTTGAAGATGTGACAAATCAGGTATATTTTTCTTCAGTTGTCTTCTGTAGTGATTAACAGTTCTGAAATAGGAAAAATTGTAAAGTTTTGGGAATTTTATACAGCTTTCTTGCAGTAGAAATGGGAAGAAAGAGGCTTGTGCTTTTATATCAACCCTAAACTTGTAAGAGGATGAGAGAGAATGAAGAAAAGAGAGAATTGAATATGAATGAGAAAATAAAAAAGAAAAATGTCTGAGGTCAGACCACCAACAGTTTGGAAGAAATTTTTGTTGTAGAAGTAGCAAATAAGGATAAGCTAAATAAATAAAACAAAGTAAAAATCTTCTCTAACCCTGCTACCACAAGATAAAATACTGACATTTTAATATATGTATTTTGTCTAGGATTTTAAATCTTTTCTAAAGATTTTATTTATTGTTAGAGATAGGAGAAGGGAGGAAGAATGGGAAAGAAACATTAGTTGGTTTCCTCTCTCATGTATCCCAACCTGCGGACCAAGCCCGTGTAACCCAGGAATGTTCCCTCACCAATATTCGAATTGGTGACCTTTCACTTTGTGAGACAATGCTCAAGCAAGTGAGCCATGCCCATCAGGGAAGGGTTTTAAATCTTTTCATTTTATTATATATACTGCTTTATAATGTGTTTTTAATTTTTTTTAAGTTTAAATTCATATGGAACACATGAATACATTCAGCTTATGGATTATGAACATTTTCTTTTTAATTTATTGGGGTGGCATTGATTAATAAAATTAATATAAGTTTCAAGTGTACATTTCTAGGCATTATGTGCCCACCACTCAAAGTCAAATTCAACCCCCCTTACCTTTTACTAGATTGTGAACATTTTTTAGTGTTGAAATAGTTGCATCTATATATCAATGCTATTTAAAATGTACTCCACAGATGGCTGAGCTATATGTAGTTTCTTAATAACTTATAAGATAAGTAGAAATTTCATGTAAGTGTGTTTATTGATTGATTGTTTTTTTGTTTTTTTTTTCTTTTTGAGAGAGAGAAACATCTATTTGTTGTTTCCCTTATTTATGCATTTGTTGGTTGCTTCTTACATGTGCCCTGATTGGAGATTGAACTTGCAGCCTAGGTGTATTGGGATAATGCTTTGACCAACTGAGCTAACTGGCGAGGGCCAACATTGTTGTTTTATTTTATTTATTTATTTTTAAGATTTTATTTATTATTAGAGGGAGAGGGAGGGAAACATCAGTGTGTGGTTGCCTCTCACATGCCCTCAGCTTGGGGACCTGGCTTGCAGCCCAGGCATGTGCCCTGACTGGGAATCGAACCAGCAATCCTTTGGTTTGCAGGCCAGTGCTCCGCTGAGCCATATCAGCCAGAGCCCAGCATTGTAACTTTATACCTGTGGAATCTTAATAATGAAAATTATGGACTTAATGCATTTTTAAAATGTTTTATTTTTTTTTTTTTAGAGAGAAGGAAATGGAGGGAAAACAAAGAGGGTGAGAAACATTGATTGGTTGCCTCTTGTAGGGGCCCCTTCTGCGCCCAAACCTCCCAACCTAGGCTTGTGCCCTTGACAAGGAGTTAAACCAGAGAACTTTCACTTTGCAGAATGACACCCAACTAACTGGGCCACACTGGTCAGGGCCGGCTTATTTTTGTTTTGTTTTAGTTTTTTAAAGATTTTACTCATCATTTTTCGAGAGAAGGGCAGGGAGGGAGGAAGAAAGGGAGAGAAGCATCAATGTATGGTTGCCTTTCACCTGCCTCTGGCTAAGGACCTGTCTGGGGACCTAGCTTGCAACCTGATTGTGTTCCCTACCTAGGGAATCGAACCAGCTACCTTCGGGTTTGTAGGCTGCTGCCAGTCCACTGAACCACACCAGCCAGGGCCTTACGTATTTTTTATTTCGCTTTTCTGGTAATTCATTTCTACTAAATTTCATTAAAAGTAGTGGCCCTGGATATACTAGAAGTTAAGAAAAAAGAAAAACTGGTGCTTAACCACAGATAGTTTGAGAAGTACTGAGCTACATAATATATTGGAGAATTTTGTTATGAGTGAGCTATGATTAATTTCACTAATCTCACCTTGTGAGAAATTTGGGTTTCTAATTATCTTTGTGTATACATGTTCTTTAGATACATTTGAGGGAGAATGCACAGCCTTGAACTTTTCTTGTATCTATTTTGTCACCCCAGGTTTCAGCTGTGCCACAGGGCTCCGGTGGCAGTCACGGACCCACCATAGCAGCAGTTCATAGCAGCCATCACCACCCAACAGCTGTGCAGCCCCATGGAGGCCAGGTGGTCCAGAGTCATACTCATCCAGCCCCTCCAGTTGCACCAGTGCAGGGACAGCAGCAGTTTCAGAGGCTCAAGGTGATGTTCAGCTCTTTCTTTCCATCAAAAGTTTCTCACACAGAAGGCAACATTGGCTTCAGTCTATTATTAGTGATTTTACAACTTTTAACACGCTACACAATGGGTTGAGATTTACCTTGTTTCTTTTTTAAAACCTACTAAAATTTTCCACTTTAACACCAGTGCCTGATCTAGAGAATACATTCAAGAATCTTCTGTAATTTATGAATGCATGGTGCTCAGATCAGGATTGAGGGACCATTTTCATACAATATCAACAAAGTACATTTTTAGGATTCCTCCTTTTGAACTCTTAGTTCTTAATTCTTTCCATGGTAAAGGTTTTCTTGTGCATACACATGGTTGGCTACAGTCCTGTATAGTAAATGGGTCCAGTACTATCCTGTAATTTAATCTTTTTATTCCTATTTATGAATAGCTGCATTGGCTGGCATCTTCAAGTCCATCTTTAGTAAAACACATGCTCCTTTTGGAGGAAGTTTAGGGAAAACTATAATTTTGAATGAAGTGTTAGTGTTTTCATCTGTTCTACTGAGGATGTGCCATAGGTTTTCAGTGCTTTGAAATTCATGAGGCACATGTGAGGAAGTGAAATTTGTGTTGCCAGCTAACCTCTCTCTCAGCTTGAGTGTTCTTTTTTTAAATGTGTGATTGTTATAGCAAGTTTTACTTTTTTTCTTATTTATGTAAAGCTTTAACTAAAGTGCAGGAAATAAAAATTTTTAAACTATAAAGAGATAAAATGCTCAATTTTTATTTGGTTGTATCAGTCTAATTATTATCAAGTAGCTTGTGGGTAGAAATGAGCAATACGAATTCTGTCCCTAAAGTGTCCAGCCAATGTCAATATAATTATCAGCTGCTCAGTTTGTGGAGCAGCTGATAAACTTGATATTTTGGGGAACCTCGTATACGTTGAAGAACACATCATGTGTAGCAAATATCTCAGCCTTCTGTTTCCTTGATAATTAGTCTAGTGCTCCCTGACCCTCCCCTCTTTGCTTTGGTTTTTCAGGAATTTGTTTAATATTGGCCTAAGGAAACTAAATGGTACATAAATATAAAGCATACTAAATATAAAGCTGAGCTATGTAGAAGAATTTTGTAAAATTTACTTTGTATTAGCTTAAGTAATGAGTAGACTATGTTTAAGCAGTCTTGAAAGAGTATGAATTATTTGGGCCTGAAACTTCACTTAGGGATCTGTATTTAGGAAAATGTGTATTAGCTATATTGGTGTTTTCCTTATAACATTTTACTCCTTGCTTGTACAGTAGAGCAATGGCTGTACACCAAAATATGTTATTGCTTAGGTTTAGCCCTTCACCAGCCCCTGAAAATATTTTACTCACCTTCCTTGCTTAGGTATAAGCAGACTGTGCTTTATCTGTTTTACAGAAACTGTAAAGGAATCAAGAAGGGGCTTTGGAGCTGGGGTTATAGAGTTATAGAGTAAGTTGTGGGTCAAGTTAGGGCTTCTTGTTCTGTTTTTTTTTTTAGTTACAAGCTCTTGAATGTGATTCCAGAACACAGAAACTTGGTGCATTTTTTCTAATGAGGAGAGAGAAAATGCTTTCTTGTGCCTTTGTATAATTTAATTCAGCATTCCCACATTGCCTGCCATCTTTGGATCAGTCTTGAAAGGCTTTTCAAGCATTTGAATCCACTTCTGTAAGCCATTTATATTCTGTAATAAGGAAGTGTCCAGCGAGAATGCGTAGGTTATTTCAAGCATCAACACTGTCTATACTTTTTGTCTTTGGCATATTGACAAGGAAGATAGGGATAATTTGAGGCTTTTTTGGTGTGATTGATTGAATGACAGCAGCAAAGATATTTGGAATATATTCAGCAAATTCTCTTTACAGTTGTGTTTTCTATCCTCCCCAGTAAGATCTTGAACTGTGGGAGGTTAGGGACCTTAACAAGTTCCTGGTGAAGGGAGCCAGAAAAATGTATCAGGAGAATCTTAAGAGTCTCCACTACGTGCCTCCTTAAATGTGTAGCCTCTAAATGACTAGTTCTGAATGATATTTTTCTAAGTTGTGGTTCATAGAACTGCATACCTGCTTTTGAACTATAGGTAAAAAGCATTTCCTCACTAATTTTAAATACATGTATCTCATAATGTAACTGTCAAGCTGGTTTTTTAAAGCCTAGTTATTATTTTATAACTACTTTCCAAATAGGGGTTATAACGACTTGCACCATTTATTTATTTATTTTTAAGATGTTTATTATTTTCAGAGAGAAGGGCAGGGAGGGAGGAAGAAAGGGAAAGAAGCATCAACGTATGGTTGCCTTTTACCTGCCTCTGGCCAAGGACCCCGCTAGAGACCTGGCCTGCAACTTGGTCATATGCCCTGACTGGGGAATCAAACCAGCGACCTTTGGGTTTGCAGGCTGGCACCAGTCCACTGAGCCACACCAGCCAGGACCTTTTAAAAAAGATTTTATTTATTTATTTTTAGAGAGAGGGGAAAGGAAGGAGAAAGAGGGAAAGAAACATCAATCTGATACCTTTTGCACTCCCCCAACTGGGGACCCAGCTCAAAACCCAGGCAGTGTGCCCTGGCCAGGATCGAACCCTCAACCTCTCAGTCTTGCAGGCCTGTGCTCAATCCACTGAACCACACTAGCCAGGGCTGTACCTTTTCTTCCAAACA
Source organism: Noctilio leporinus (assembly GCA_004026585.1). Classification (NCBI taxonomy): domain Eukaryota; kingdom Metazoa; phylum Chordata; class Mammalia; order Chiroptera; family Noctilionidae; genus Noctilio; species Noctilio leporinus. The sequence continues at coordinate 29,225 of PVIW01005423.1, forward strand.
TAAGCATTGCATATAACTTCTTATCTTTAGGTTTTATTTGCTTTTTCTCTGCAATAATTATAAGATACCACAGTGTGCTTGTTTATTTTATTTATTTTTTGGTGTTTATTTTTTTATAAGTCCTCATTTGTTATGTGATTGTAAATGCTATTTTTAAGCATCTTCCAAAGAATTTGTTCTTTCTGCAAACTTAATGAGTGTTATGTTTTATCAACTTGACATTAATGAACATTTCAATATGGATAGTTATGAATATGAATTAGGTTATTGAATGTCAACAGAAATTGTCATATTATATGTAAAGTAAAGAAAAACCAACCATCAAATGAGTGGGTCAAGTAGATAATTCTGTGCTCTAGCAACACCAGCATAATAACTCAATCATGATTAACTGTGGCTGTTGTGGAAGTTTGGGCAACTCTTGAAATGTCATTTAATAGTTTATTTGAACATAAAAATTCTATTTCACAATGTTTATCACAAGAATAGAAGCTTATTTTTGAAATTTTCATACGCTTTATATTTTGTATCACTTAAACCCAGGCCCTGGCTGGTAGCACAGTGGATAAGGTGCCAGCCTGAGAACCCAAAGGTCGCAGGTTCGATTCCCCAGCCAGGGCACATAACCAGGTTACAAACCAGGTCTCCAGTCAGGTCTGTGGCTGGAGGCAGGTGAAAAGCAACCATACATTGATATCTCTCTCCCTCTCTGCCTCTCTCCCTTCCCCTCCTTCTAAAAACAATGAAATAAAATCTTTAAATAAATAAATAAATAAGTAAACCCAGAATAGGTAGGAAACACCTAGGAGGTAATTTCCTTGGATCTCTCTTCAGTAACTAAAAACTAAGTTGTTCTAAATCAGACTCATAACTTTGTTGTCTTTCAAACTTCCTCTTTGTGAATGCTCAAATAATTTATAATTTAGTGAATGCTCTTTCTCCCTTATCTCTCATAGTTAGTCAGTCCCCAATCCATGTCATTTCTGGGTCCTAAAAAGGTTTTGAATCTGTCCAGGTTTTTTTGTTCCTTTTAGTCAGTACTGTAACTCAAGCCACAACTGTTCACAAGTGAATTCGCCTTAGAGCATAACTGGTTTTCCTGTCTCCTTTCAATCTGTCATGCCCTTTCACTGATTTGTCATAGCACTGTAGCCAAATTGAATACACTAGAATGCAGATGATAAAAGTCTCAATTGCTTTCTTTTTTATTAAGATTTTATTTAGCCCTGTCTAGTGTGACTCAGTGGATTGAGTGCCAGCCTGTGAACTGGAGGGTTGTTGGTTCGATTTCCAGTCAGAGCACATGCCTGAGTTGTGGGCCAGGTCCTGTTGGGGGCAGCCAAGAGGCAACCACTCATTGACATTTCTCTCTTTCTCCCTCCCTTCCCCTCTCTCTAAAAACAAAAATCTTTTAAACAAATTTTTATGTATTTATTTTTGGAGGGATGGGGAGGGAGAGAGAAAGAGAGAAACTTCAGTGTTCGAGACATTGATTGGTTGCCTCTTGCATGTCCCTGACTGGGAATCAAACCAGTGACCTCTTCGTTTGCAGGCTGGCACTTATCCACTGAGCCACACCAACCAGGGCTCAATTGCTTTCTGAAAAGTTTTAAAGGCCTGTCATGATCATGTCGTGCTTCCTCATCTTTTGCTGTTCTTCCTGTCACCATTCTTCCTTTTCACCACAAATCCTCCAGCCAGAATAAACTGCGTTCTTCCAAGGGTACTAGATGGGGTCCTGTCTGGGATTTTCCCCATGCTGTTTTCTCTGACTTTCTTCCTGGGTCTTCACTTTACACTCAATTTACAAATTCCTGGAAAGGTTGTTGTGCCCTTCTCATGTGCTTTCTGGGTGTTCAGTGATTACCTCCTTATTCCACTGTGTTAAGATTCACAGCTAGATATAAGTGAACTTCTGTAGAGTAGGGGTTGTGGCTTATCATTGACTCCTTAATACCCGATGTTGGGCCTGGTTATAGCACATTGTAGCTTTAGTAGATATTTGTGAAATAAATAAATGAATTAGTAAGTGAATGAGATATTTATGTGTATTTGTCACTAATCTGTCTCTCAAATTATCCAAGTCATGGCTGTAGATTTTGAGTTGATTTTTATTTGAAGTTTGAGGTTTATTGGCATTCATACTAATTTTTAAAACTCATATGTATTTACTATATATTTCTATTTCATTTACTATATTAAGTATATTTAGGCACAAATCATTTATCAATTTTTTTGTAATTTTTGACTTAACTTTCTTTTTATTACCTGCCCCAGGTGGAGGATGCACTATCCTATCTTGACCAGGTGAAGCTGCAGTTTGGTAGTCAGCCTCAGGTCTACAATGATTTCCTTGACATCATGAAAGAATTTAAATCACAAAGGTAAAAGATATGTGTGGTTGTACTCAAACTTTGTGCTTGGAATGTTGATTTTGGAGGGAAGATATAGCTTATTCTCATCTCTCAAAAGATAACGGATGTCTCCTTTTTGGGGGTTTAATTTTCAGGGTTATGTTTAATTTTATGTATTGTTTTATTAATGAAAATTATAGGCCCTAGATCTTTGTTTTCTCCCTAATGGTAAATTTTTCTTAACTAAAGTTTTTTTAGGACCTCACCTCAATCGAGGGAATAGACTGGAATGATTGTGCTACTTGCTCTTTGACTTAAGATAACACTAATAATCTACCATGGTTTATTGTTATAAAAGAATAACTAATCTGAACAATGTAGATACATGATGATTTATATTGGTGTGTCTCAGGTTGGATCTTGCGTGGAAATTGCAACTT
>PVIW01005423.1:32118-107037 GCA_004026585.1 Noctilio leporinus
GTATGGTTGCGTATCACCTGCCTCCAGCCACAGACCTGACTGGAGACCTGGTTTGCAACCTGGTTATGTGCTTTGGCTGGGGAATCGAACCTGCAACCTTTGGGTTCGCAGGCCAGCGCCTTAACCACTGTGCTACCAGCCAGGGCCTATAATGTGATTTTTGTTGTTGTTGTTGTTGTTGTTGTTGTTACTTGAGTGTGTTTTGATCTTACCACTTCATTTATTTATTTATTTTAACCAGCATTGACACTCCAGGAGTGATAAGTCGTGTTTCCCAGCTGTTCAAAGGCCACCCAGACCTGATTATGGGCTTCAATACCTTCTTGCCTCCTGGCTACAAGATTGAGGTGCAAACCAATGACATGGTGAACGTGACAACTCCTGGCCAGGTTCATCAAATTCCCACCCATGGTATCCAGCCCCAGCCTCCACCACCATCCCAGCATCCTTCCCAGCCTTCAGCCCAGTCAGCCCCAGCTCCTACACAGCCAGCTCCTCAGCCCACACCTGCCAAAGTCAGCAAGGTGAGCACTTGGGAAATTTTGTATCACATGAAATGAATCTCTAGAAAGCACCCTCCTTTAACATTTCCCCTTTATGTAAGACTAGATACAGGTTATAGTGATTTTATCAGAGAAGGTTCAGTAATCACATTTCTGTCAAATGAGTCACGTCTATATATACCACATATTTGGATATCTGTTTAAATCAAGACATCAACAATCTGCATAGACTCTTTGCCCCCAACTTCTGCTTATTGAACCCAGGAGCATCCCAATAGGTGGCAATTTTGCTTGTATAGTGGTACTTTGACAGGACAGGCAGAAATGGTCATCTTATGATCAGATTATGCTCCTGCCTACGTGATCATCATTTTACAAAAGTTACTCCATTTACTAGATTCAGTTATATCAAGCCAAGCAGAAGATCCTGTTGATGACAATGATGATAATGATTATGGATGTTCTTGGAACTGCACTGTCTGATTACACCAGTCACTAGCCACATAAGCCTGTATTTAAATTAATTAAAATAAATTCAATTTTTCAGTTGCACTCACTTCATTTCGAGTGCTCAGTAGTCTCCTGTAGCTAGTGGGTATCATCCAGGACAGTGTAAATAAAGAACATTTCCATCATCCCAGAGACTTCTGTTGGACTAAGCTGGTGTAAGAGACTTTGATGTGGAGTTAACTATAACATTGAAGTGTCTTTTTTTGACACTGAAGATACAGCATTTGTAGAGTGGGGTTTTTTGGGTTTTCCTGTATTTTATTTGCACCTGTTGAGCTAGTGCGCTTAAAATTGCATAGGAAAAGTTCTTCCCTATGTCTGTTTTTAAGGCTATATTTAGAAATCTTGAGACTGAAATAATAGTATTTGAATTGTAAGCCCTGTACACTTCCCACCCCTGCCCAATGTGATTTGAGTTGGGTTGAAATGGTCTGGCCAGTGTGAGTGAATAAGTTAATCAGACACCTTGTTTCCCTTTAGTTTGAGCTTTTTTTCCTGTGTCAATAAAACCATTTATATTCCTGTGGAGAATAAAGACTTTTTTCTTTTTAGCCTTCCCAACTACAAGCACATACTCCCGCCAGCCAGCAGAACCCCCCACTCCCACCATATGCATCCCCACGCTCTCCACCTGTCCAACCTCATACACCAGTGACAATCTCGTTGGGAACGGCCCCATCCTTGCAGAACAATCAGCCTGTGGAGTTTAATCATGCCATCAACTATGTTAATAAGATCAAGAACAGATTCCAGGGCCAACCAGACATCTACAAAGCATTCCTGGAGATCTTACATACATATCAGGTAAAGAGAATTGCTCTTCCAACCTGTCTTAAGCTGGTCACCCTCTATGGGTATCTAGTCCAAGAAGAAGTTGAATTAAGTATTACTGTGTCACCTATAGTTAGAATTTTTAAAGTTACTGCCCTGGGAAATGAATACTTACTCATGTAGGAAATTTAGAAGATGACTTGTATAGTAAAATTAATCTAGAATAGAAAAATGAGAAATTTTTCTGATTTTCTGTGTTTTATCAGTTGATAGTAGTCCCCTGCATATTTACACATTAACTGCCCTAGTTTTAAAAGGAATTGTCAGCCTTCTCTCACTTTTTTCTCTACTTAAAGCTTGCAGTCAGAACAGTTGCTAAGATTATAGACTTTCTTCTTAAAAGCAGCCCCAAGTAGATAACATAGAGTTCTTATCAGGCATCTCAAAAAATGTGCAAAAGGGATTCATTCAAAACAGTGTCCCTCCAATGTGATCTCTTCCCATTTGCAATTTATCAGAAAGAGCAGCGAAATGCCAAGGAAGCTGGAGGAAACTACACTCCAGCACTGACTGAGCAGGAGGTTTATGCCCAGGTGGCTCGTCTTTTTAAAAATCAGGAAGATCTGTTGTCAGAGTTTGGACAGTTTTTACCAGATGCCAACAGCTCTGTGGTAAGTTTCATTTAGAAGAACTACACTGTTTAGAATTATTATCTTAGAAAAGTAGAAAACTGGTATCAGAAAGTCACTTTTTCTAAATGATGCTTACTTGCTTTGATGAGAGCATTAATCTCTTTCATGTGTCTTAATTAGCTTTTAAGCAAAACGACTGCGGAGAAAGTTGATTCTGTGAGAAATGACCATGGAGGCACCGTGAAGAAGCCCCAACTGAACAATAAGCCACAGAGGCCCAGCCAGAATGGCTGCCAGATCCGAAGGCATTCTGGGACAGGAACCACCCCTCCAGTGAAGGTGAGGAAGAGTAGCAGCTGCTCACTTGGACTTTTAGGAACAATTCTTGTGAACAGGTATTCTGGAGATGTTCCTGTGTTCTTATCCTGCACCTGTAGGAGTTGGATTCTGGATATTCTGAGCAACAGTGCATGTCATAGAAATTCAATGAGAAGCTTCCTATCTGGCTTTGCAAAAGAATGTTAGAATACCACTAATTGCGCAGGTCACTATGTTGTGTTGTTGTTGATGTTTCTGCTTTTTTGAGTTTTCATTGGTTTTCTGTTTTTCTCTCTTTGCTATTATTAGCTGTCATCTGTTGTTTTCTGCCAAGGGTTTCTGAGACATTAATTTTTTTCCTTCTGATTTGATATTTTAAACCTGCCTTATGCTAAGAAAGATTATTAAGCTTGGTAATTGTTTCAGTTACAAGTCAGTGGTCTCTGAGGTTCTTCTGTGAGTCAAGTGCCTGTGCTTTATGAGATCTCTGGTGTTGAAGCCTCTCCTGCCTAAGTTCTTTGTTGGGTTGCCTGATCTTATGTGTATCCTCTTAACCTCCAAGGTGGGACCTTTTTTGCTGTAGCGGGAGGTTTTTAACTACTGTTAGTGGCCTGTCACGTGATGCTTCTTGTTACAGTAACAAGTGCTGATCCACCTGTAGAAAGCTGAGCCTACTCCCTTTTTGATGTGGAGAGGGCTAGATGTAGGGACTGAGCGTTGCTTCAGTAAATTTTAAAGAAGTACATAACATGGAAGAGAGGCATGTGTGCAGAGCTTTGTTAAGAATAAAAGCTTGTGGAATTTCTAATAGTAAGAGATGACTGGTGATCAAGCAGATCACTACAAAGACTTAATGTTAGGTGTTGTTGATAACTTTTGAAGAGCTGGTTTTTAGTGTTTGTAATGGTTTTTGTTTTGAAAGCAAGTAATAGTTTCCACTTCTTCATTAAAACACTATTTATGAGAGTAGCAAGAATCAGGTCAGCATATCTCCTCCACTCATGGATTGGTTTCCAACCACACGTGATTACCCGCAGGTGGAAACACTACTTTGGGGGTTAGGATTCCCTTCCTGTGCTCTGCTTAGGCAGTGAGCAGTGGCTCTAACTCCTCAGCAAGTGAGCTTTGGGGTGGCAAAGGTAAATGTGCTGCGTCTCCCAGAGTTTGTGTTTTTTCATGGACAGTTGAGATACTGCATTTTAAAGTCAGCTCTTGCCTGACAGTTGTATTATGGCCTGTTTATCCCCTTTGTCAAAGAACAGTTGTTTTTTTCTTTTTCCTTTTTTTGAATATTTAGTTCAATATTCTTACCTTTTATTCATGGCAGGTGATTCTGTCTTTCAATTTTGGGGAGTGTTATAAAACTACTTTTAGAAAAGCACAGGTGATGTGTATATTAATTTGGCAAATACTTTGAAGGTGGAGTGACCAAAAAGTTTAGAGATCTGGGCCTTTGAAAATTCAAATGATTCTTCACTCAGCAAGTAAGATCTAGTTCACCACAAAGATTTCAGTGGAATAGAAAGAAAAGAGATGGGCTTCCTCTTTGCCTAGCCCTAATGGGTCTTGTGGCCTGAACACAAGGGTCAGTTCTCTTAGTTGTGGCTGAGCCACTCAGGTTGAACTCAGAATCTCGAAGGTGTGTTTAGAGACCCACCTCTCCCCTCTGCTCAGCACACCATAGGTTAGTAGAGGGGCAGAGGAAGTACTTGCTGGGTCTGTAAAGACAGTGCCTCCCTCAGGAAGTTACTAAGAATATGCCCACGAACAAGTTGGACCTCATGCACTTTGGGTGGAGAGAACAGCAGGCTCTTATAGGACTGTTACGTCTTCACACGGTGTATTAGTTCCTAGGGCTGGCTGCTGTTATAAACCGCCACAGACCTAGTGGTATCAAAATAGCAGATATTTATTCTCTCACAGTTTCGGAGGCCAGAAGTCCGAGGTCCAGGTGTTGGCTGGGTTGCTTCCAGGTGAGAGCTTTAATGGAGAAACCACCCCATGCCTCCATCTTAGCTTCTGGTGTTCGCCAGCAATTCTTAGCATTTCTTGACTTGTAGATACATCTCTGTTCAGTCTTTGCCTCCACCTTCAGGTGGCATTCTCCCCTAAAAGAGCAGTCTTACGTTGTCTAAGTGAATATTGCTGACAAGATAGTTATTCCTTTTGTTAGGAAAATAAGCTATACTCTTTTCATGAATTTTTAAAATCAACTATAATTAAAGATTGATTTGTGTCCAGTCTAGGCAGCATACTCCAGCTCTTTTTACAAACAGTCTTTTCTGCCTGGAAGACAAGGCAATAGCATTGTGTTCCAAATAAAGTTACTTTTGGCCCATGGAAAAAGTAAGGCTATTAATTCTGTGACCATTTGTAGAGAGAATATTTGGGGAGTAGAATGATCTGTGAACCGCTGGGGAAAAACTGACAGAAGAACTGAGAGGACAGGTGGAAATCTTGTAGATTATAAAGTGACTTGAATCCTCTTATTTGTTGCAAATTATTAATCAGCATTGTTAATAAAACCATTGGACACATGAAATCAATACAGGAATTCACTTTTAAATCTTAACATGTTTGTGTTTTGTTTTCTTTTCCTTTACAGAAGAAACCCAAACTGCTCAACCTAAAGGATTCTTCAATGGCAGATGCCAGCAAGCATGGTGTAGGAACTGAATCATTATTTTTTGATAAGGTGAGTAAATGAATGAATTAGATTTAATATCAGCCATTAATGCCAAAAGAAAATCACCCCATTCTCAAGGAGATTTTTTTTTTTTTTTTTTTTTTTTTTTTTAGAGGCATCAAGCTGATAAGGATTTTCTACTATTTAACATAGTTTCGAAGTTGTAGGTCCTTTCAGTCCACTAGATTAGTACAGCTAGATAAATAGTAGCGTTATCTGCTTTGGTTTTGTGAAACAGGTTACAAGCAAAATACAGCATTTTCCGTGGCTTTAACAAAATGCCTAATGATAAATACTCTTAAAAAGGTGTTTGGAGCTCCCTGTTGGTGGTGTCCAGGTCTGTACAGTGGAGAGTGGGGAGTATCTGTGCACTAGTTGTTGAAGACTTAAAATGACTTGTAACCTTCTAATTGCTTGTAATAGGAATCATATATAGGATTCCTAGGGATTTTGATTTAGCTGTATGTTGTCAAAGCTTCCCAGGTGATTTTGATGAGCAGCCTGCAGTGGTGATCACTGTTGTAAACAGTGTTTTAGTGTGTGTTAATTTGACCTTTCTTCTGTGTCTGACTTCCTCCTTGGAGTCAACCTGATGATTAGCCGGTTACTTATATGAAAATTGCTGGCAACTGTCAGACTTCTCTCTGACAGGAGCCAGCTTGGGTTGATATGGTGATTTACCCTGTCTTACTGAGCTTTTGCATAAGGGCAAATAATTTAGCATTTCTGTGGTTGGTGCCTCTTAATCACTCTTTAGCCTACTGTGCCTGTGTAAACTGTTTTTCAAAATAATCGAGCCCTTGGCTCTGACTTGTATAATTTCTGACGGCTGCCTGAGTACTTGATGCTTTTAAGGCAAATACAGAAGTTGACCGTACAACCAAAAAATGGCAACAAAAAGGTGGGAATAGGGTATAAATAAGTTTTGTTTTTTGGGTTTTTTTTTTTAAAGATTTGATTTATTATTTCCAGAGAGAAGGGAAGGGAGAATGGCAGAGAGAGATAAGAGAAAAATTGATGTATGGTTGCCTTTCACCTGCCTCCAGCTACAGACCCGGCTGGAGACCTGGCTTGCAAGCAGGCCATGTGCCCTGGCTGGGAATCAAACCAGCGACCCCCGGGTTAGCAGGCTGGTGCCCATCCACAGAGCCACCAGCCAGGGCATAAGTTTAGTTTTTAAAGAGTAATGGTAACTTTTTTGTTGTTTTTGAGTTTGTTTGTTTTTTTTTTTTAATGTTGTATTTATTTGTTTTTAGAGAGAGGGGGAAAGAGAGGGAGAGAAACGTCAATGCGTAGTTACCTCTCACATGCCCCTAACTGGGGACCCAGCCGACAACCCAGGCATGTACCCTGACTGGGAATTTAACTGGTTACACTTTGGTTCAGAGGCCAGTGCTCAATCCACTGAGTCACACTAACCAGGGCTGAGTATTTCTTTTCTAGAGATAGTGAATATATACTGAATTAAGTATAGATGAAATGTCTGGAATTCACTTTAAAGGTTATTGGTGGAGAAATAGATATAGAGGAAACCAAATTTATATATTGATCATTGTGGCTGGGTGAAAATGTGAAATTCATTAGACTATTCTGTTTATGTTTAAAGGTTAATCAAAATTAAAAGTAAATATGGTGTATAGTATAACAGTAAAGTGTTCTTTTATCTTTGGCTTTGGAAGTATATATTCCATATAGTATTTACTGATTGGTAGTTACAAAAAGTATATGAGAGCCTGGAGAAGGAGTTGTTGTTGTTGTTGTTGTTGTTCTTCTTCTTCTTCTTCTTCTTTTTAATATTTTACTATTTTTAGAGAGAGGGGAAGGGAGAGAGGCTGAGAAGGAGAGAGACATCATTGTACAGTTACCTTTCATCTACCTCCAGCTATTGATTTGGCTGGAGACCTGGCTTGCAACCTGGTTATGTGCCCTGGCTGGGGAATCAAACCAGCAACCTTTGGGTTCACAGGCTGGCTCCTTATTCACTGTGCCACCAACCAGGGCTCCAAAAATTTTTTTTATTACAGAAAATTTTAAACATAGGTGAAATTAGAACAGTAAACTGGCTCATTATTTACCCATTTATCCAACTGCTAGCCGGTCTACTTCTTTCATGTGTACTCTCCTCCACTGCAGGTTACTTGTAGGCACATCCCACATATTATACTAGTTCACCCATAAATAATTTTGACTAGGCTTTTTTTTTTAATCCTCACCTGAGGACATTTTTTCATTACTTGTTTAGAGAGAAGAAGGGAGAGAGAGAAAAGCATTAATGTGAGAATCAAGCATTGTTTGGTTGCTTCCTATTTGTGCCTCGTCCAGGAATCAAATCCATAACTTAAGCATATCACTGACGCAAACTTTTGGTCATGGGATGATGCTCCAACCCACTGAGCCACACCAGCCAGGGTTAAGTTTCCTTTTAAAATAAAACCTTTTTTTTTTTTTTTTTAACATAATCAGGGTCACTTCTGGAAAAACTAGCATTAATTTTTCTTAGTATTATCATATAGTTTCAAATTTCCCTAATCATTTAAAAGTGACCCAGGATCACCCTGACCGGTGTGGCTCAGTTGCATCACTCCACAAAGCAAAAGATTGCTGGTTTAATCTTCGGTATCAGTGTTTCTCTCTCAAAATAAATGAATACAATCTTTTTAAAATAAATCTTTAGCCCTGGCTGGTGTGGCTCAGTGGGTTGAATGCTGGCCTGCGAGCCAAAGGGTCATTGGTTTAATTCCCAGTCAGGGTACGTGGCTAGGTTGCAACCCACTTCCCCAGTTGGGGATACACAAGAGGAAACCCACACATTGATGTTTCTCTCTCCCTCCCTTCCCCTCTCTCTGAAAATAAATGAATAAAACCTTTAAAAAAATAAAATCTTTGTAACAAAATAAAAGTAAATGTGATTCACCTGGCTGGTGTGGCTCAGTGGATAGGCACAGGCCTGCGAAGCCAAAAGTCGCTGGTTCGAGTCCCCAACCAGGGCACAGAACCAGGTTGCAAGTCCTGTTGCCAACCTGGTCCTTAGCTGGAGGCACGTGAAAGGCAACCATACATTGATAACTTCTTGCCCTTTCTTCCTCCCTTCCTGTGCTTCTCTCTGAAAATAATAAATAAAATCTTCAAAAAAAAAAAAAAGAAAAAGTAAATGTGATTCAGCATTTCTTCATTTCCCACTTACTCATTTCTCTTTTGGTTGTCTCCATAAGGTCCGAAAGGCTCTGCGGAGTGCAGAGGCCTATGAGAATTTCCTACGCTGTCTTGTTATCTTTAACCAGGAGGTTATATCTCGGGCTGAGCTTGTGCAGTTAGTCTCTCCTTTCCTGGGGTAAGTAGAGTTGAGGGGGCTTTAGCCCTGATAAATGATATGGAAATGAAATAAAACTTAGTTTGTGGGAGTATACAGTAGGCAAAATTAATTGGATTGTGGTAGGTTAGTTAGTTCATAAAATGTCTGTCAAGAGTCTTCTGGGAAGTCTTCTATTTCAATACTAGAGATGAAAAAAAATAGAAATGGCATCTGCCAAAACTGGTGATCCTCTGATCAGTGTCAGGTATTTATATAGACTAGTCTCTTCCAGGGTTCTAGAATCTTGACTATATTTGACAACCCAAGGATGATCTGAATATTGAAGCAGTATTCTTGATTAGCAGACTGGATGATTTTGTCTGATTTCAGTGCACTCTTCCATCACCACCTTAGCTGACCGTAGAGCACTGGGGGAGCCATTGGAATTTGTCCCTGGTAGGACAATCCTCACCCAACACCAAATAGTGGTAGTCATACCTCAGGATAAGTGCATCATACTTCTTACTGCTCACCAGTTTTTTGCTTGATTTTTCAGGAAATTCCCTGAATTGTTTAATTGGTTTAAAAACTTTCTGGGCTATAAAGAGTCTGTACATTTGGAAACCTTTCCAAAGGAACGAGCCACAGAAGGTATTGCCATGGAGATAGATTATGCCTCTTGTAAACGGTTGGGTTCCAGCTACCGAGCCCTCCCAAAGAGTTACCAGCAGCCCAAGTGTACAGGACGGACTCCTCTCTGTAAAGAGGTAAGACCTTCCCTAGCAAGGAGTAACCCCATACCTTCAGCTTTCTCTAGAGGGGAATGGTTTCAGGGATCAAGAATTTATATCAGGGAGGAAATCAAGACCCCATTCTGTCTATTTTCAAAAGAAAATGTTTTACACTTATATTTAGAACTTTTTCCGTAACCTAACATCTTATGTAAACTTGCTAAAGGTAAAGCTTGTAATGTTAAATGATCTTTCTTTACCTAGAGTTTTGCCTATTTATTGAGAATCCTTAATCACCAGAAAGCTTTGTTACACTTTTGTTTCAATTTCTCTTCTTTTACCCAAAGGTTTTAAATGATACATGGGTTTCCTTCCCTTCCTGGTCTGAGGACTCCACCTTTGTTAGTTCCAAGAAAACTCAGTATGAAGAACATATCTATCGTTGTGAAGATGAACGCTTTGAGGTACAGGCTTCTTTATCATTTAAAGTTTGGGAAATGGGAGATGCTAAATAAGATAACTCAAATACCTATTTGTGAAGGTTGGCTTTTAAGACTGAAGAGTCAGAGGTTTATGTTCTTTTGTGAAATGCTTGTACTTACCATGCTTTTAAGAGTTTGTCAAACATGTTAATAATCTTTTTATGGCAATTGTGACTTAACCTAGGCCATAATTAACCCTTTTAACTGAAATTACCCATTGATAGCTGAATACTTTGAATTTTAATACCCTTTTAAAGGTTACTATGTTTTACATGGTAAATAAACTTAGTACTATAGTAAGTCCTTCTGGGCTTTGTTGAAGCTGCTTGAAATTATTTATTTTAAAATGTGTTGTTGCCCTGACTGGTAGCACAGTGGATAAGGCGCCAGGCTGCGAACCCAAAGGTCGCAGGTTCAATTCCTCAGCCAGGGCACACACATAACAAGGTTGCAAACCAGGTCTCCAGTCAGATCTGTGGCTGGAGGCAGGTGAAAGGCAACCATACATTGATGCCTCTCTCCCTTCTCCTCTTTCTAGAAATAATGAAATAAAATCTTAAAAATAAAATAAAATGTGTTGTTATTCTTAGCAGGTGGTTAGCAAATCAGCTCTTGTGAAAACTGGTATTCTTACTTCTTTCATATTTCTGATGTGGATGTGGATCCCTTTGAAAAAAAGTTAAATTAGAAAGTTTATTTTAAAGTAGTTGGGGAGCGAAGAGCTTGAGTGAATAAATGAGCTGGTATGTAGTCCCTATGCCAGGAGTACTGAAAATGAATTCAACAAGAAAAGGGCATTTTAAAGAGGTAAAATTACATGTATTCTATTTAATGTATTTACTATATAAAACTGACTAGCCCTGCATATCCTTGAGGATAGATGGGTGATACCTTACTCTTTGTTAACCCATAGTGATTTAGTCTTCTGCCAGTTACCCCACCCTCGTTCCTGCTATGGGCACGTTGTAAACCACGTGTTGCTTTACCTCTGGCAGGTGATTAGCTATCTCTGCCCCAGGGTTTATGAGGAGCCCCAATCATTTTCAGGAAACTAAATCATGATAGATATTAAATTCTGTGGGAAATTTTATCAAGCTTAAGAAAGCATTTCTTTGTTATGTATGTTTAGCAAGATTAGGTGAGTTAGAAAGCAGAAATTGGCTTTTTTTTTTTTTGATAGGATATTCCTACTCTCAACTGATAATGCATACAAATGAGAGGCAACGTCCTTATTTTTCCCATTTGAGATTGTAGGAGTAAAGGTGACAGAGGTGTGTTATGTATGTATGTGTTTAGGCTGGGGTAAGATTGGCTAGTTAAAGGAGCATTCCTTTCTGAAAATCTCTTTATCAATATAGTGGTTTCCAAGGAATGTTCTTTATACATCAGGATAAGTGAGTGATCCTACAATACAAGACAATCCCTAAATCTTCGTGGCCTGAAGAAACAGTCTTTGATCTTGCATGTACATTGATGTCTGGCAGGGAATTCTGCTCATCAGAATTACTTGGGGATTCAGGCTGCCTGTCACTGGCAGGAAAAGGACCTCTTAGAAGGGTCTTGCACCCTTTTAATGCTCTAGCCTGGAAGTAATAGAGTACTGTGACCCACCTGTTTACATACAACTCATTTGCCAGAACTAGTTACATGGTCCTATCTTATCACAGGGGAGCCAGGAAGGTTAATCCATCTTTTGTCCAAAACTGGGGGTCAGGGGCAGATATATTTGACAAAAGGACTACCACAGTCCCAAAACTAGAAAACTTAGGGAAACTTCTGCAAACATTTGGTCATAGGCCCTTGAGACTGCTCATTTACTTTATTTTTTGTTTTTTATTTAGAGAATCTTGTGTTAAGTGTAGGAAAAAAGTTAACTCACTTCTGGCTGGTGTAGCTCAGTGAGTTGAGTGCCAGCCTGGGAACTAAAAGGTTTCAATTTGATTCTCTGTCAGAGCACATGCCTGGGTTGCAGGCCAGGTCCTCAGTTGGGGGTGCAAGAGAGGCAACCACACATTAATGTTCTTCTCCCTCTCTCTAAAAATAAATACTTTTTTGTTAAGCTTTTATTTTATTATTTGAGAGGGGAAGGGAGAGAGGCAGAGATGGAGAGAGACATCAATGTATGGTTGCCTTTCACCTGCCTCCAGCTATGGACCTGGCTGGGGAATCGAACCATAAAAATAAATACATTTTTTTTTAATGTTTAAAGAAAAAATTAAAGACTGCCAATCATGTCTTTAACCAGGTCAGACTGGACCCTTGCCAGAAAATAAGTTCCAGGACCTCAGTAAGAATTTAAATGGGTCTCCATATATCACACCATTGAAGCCCTTAAGGAGTGATGGTCTCTACTCTGATTTGAATAAAACTATTAATTATTTCAGTATTTCAAGTTACCCTGAAAATTTCTCATGAGACTGAGTTATCATCATCTTGAATAATCTTTTTTAGGTGGTGGTGGTGGTGGTGGTTACTGTTTGTAACATACTCACAATTTGGAAAAGTTCAGGGAATAGTGTTTGTAAGGTTGCTTCCTGTTAGGTCCCTCTAGTTTGGGGTTAGCAGCCCTAAGCCAAGCACTCTGTTGTTTGTAGAAGTAATAACTACCACTTACTCATCATTTACTGATGTTTGTTTTGTGCCAGGCATTGCACAAAACCCTTTATATGAATTGTATCATTTGATCCAAAAAACAACTTTATAAGAGTAGATGCTGTTATCCTTACTTTACTGGTAAGAAAAGAGTCTTTGGCTATTACATCAGAGCCAGGATTCCACTACAGGGAGTAGTCAGATATTCCTGACGATTGATTTTTTCTCTCTTGGGTCCTGAGCATACTTTGTCTTTTTCTTTAGCTTGATGTAGTTTTAGAAACCAACCTGGCAACGATCCGGGTTTTGGAAGCAATACAGAAGAAGCTCTCCCGCCTATCTGCTGAGGAACAAGCCAAGTTTCGTTTGGACAACACCCTTGGGGGCACGTCAGAAGTCATCCATCGGAAAGCACTCCAAAGGATATATGCTGACAAAGCAACTGACATCATTGATGGTCTGAGGAAGAATCCCTCCATTGCAGTCCCCATTGTCCTTAAAAGGTATCTGAGCAAATGTGCTCTTTGTGTTCTCATGTGCTTCAGAATGTGTCCCAGTAAATAAAGTTTGTTTTTGACCATGGTACCCCCATTTCTCCCTATCCTGGTTGGTGCAAATAAGATATAGCATAGGATAGTAGGGCTTCTTTTAAAAAGGAAAGAGAGAATGTGTGTCCGTTGTGTCGGTGCGCGCACACACACACAGTGCTTCGCAAATTTGCAGTACCATTCCTTCTCAGGAGTCCTGCTACTCTGTATCATTCCAGTTTTAGTACATGTGCTGCCGAACAAGCCTGCTGGTAGAGCTTTTTGATGTGGTTCTGTGTAACCAACTGTAGAGGACAAACCTTGAAAGTCTTTAGTGGAATGTAACCGTGCTTTAAAATACAGAAAAGAATAAAGAAGAGGGGGGCGAGGGGAGGCAGAGGCAAGAAAGGGGAGCAGCTTAGACAAGAACCTAGTATAAAGGAAACATGGACATGGACAACAGGTGGGACTGACTTTGGGGGGAATGGGGGGGTGGGGAGGGGGACAGGGGGGCAAAAAGGGGATGGATGTAATACAACAACAATAAAATAAAAATAAAAAAAAAAAAAGGAAAAAACTCCATGTAATTAAACATAAAATTTACAATTAAAAAAAAAAAAAAAAAGAATATAGAAGAAAACCACCATTCATGTCGCTGCTGTTCAATACTAACTATTGTAACATCTTTGATTTTTAGGAAGAGTCACCCTTTGTCTTAGTAAAATTGATACTTTTTTTTTTTTAATATGGAACGCTTCACGAATTTGCATGTCATCCTTGCGCAGGGGCCATGCTAATCTTCTCTGTATCGTTCCAATTTTAGTATATGTGCTGCCGAAGCGAGCACGATATGTATTATTTTTTAAAGACTTAGATTGCCATTTTTTACCAATAATATCTTATTCTTTCTCCTAATAAGCCTTCTACCTGAGGTGTAGAGGGCCTGTTGTGCTCAGCTGAGATCAGGCATCAAGGAGGGGCTCAAGTCAGGGCTGAACCCCAGGTTCCTCCAGGTCCACGGCCCTCTGCACCACAGTGTGAATCCCAGCTAAGAGCTGGGTCCTCACTCATGCACTATCTCCTGGTGAAAAGGAATTCTTATCTGTTGTACAGATACCCCAATTTTAGTATTCCTCCTTAGTCTTCTCAAATGCTGCCTAGGCTATTTCTCTTTTTCCCAAAAGCATTTAACTTTTGGCTTTGAGATACTTAGTTTACATATTGTTTTTTATTTTATTCACCTCTACTCTTCTAGAGGGTTTAGGATTAGTTGTTCTCATCAGAACTTCCCAAACTTTGTCCAGAAGAGCATTACTGTGTAGGCTCTCTACTCTTGGACTTCTGCACATTTACGTTAGCATAGTAAATATTCTTAAAGGTTCTGAAACAAAGAAACTTGTTCAACTTTGTTTTGGCTAGCCAAGGATGACAACTCCTTCTTTTAAGGCTATTCCATTGAAAGCTGTTTGAGAAAAAAGTTTTCTAGGTAGGATTTCTGACTTTGGGACAGATTATTCCCCCAAAACCCTAAGTGAGTAATTTCCTCATGTAACAGAGTTAAACACTGGTTTGAATAACATTTATTAAGTTGCCAATAACTTTGACAGGCCTATTATATCTTTTGACTTTTGAAATACATATGACACATTTCTTACTTCTTTATTTCATTGGTGTGGAAACAGAGTCTTCTATGACTAGTACACCAAAGCCAGGATTCCAATTCAGGGAGTTTGACTCCTCACCTTGTTGTTTCCCCCCCACCTCCATACCCTTCTAGGTTGAAGATGAAAGAGGAAGAATGGCGAGAAGCTCAGAGGGGCTTTAACAAAGTTTGGAGAGAGCAAAATGAGAAATACTACTTGAAGTCTCTGGATCACCAGGGCATCAATTTTAAACAGAACGACACCAAGGTCCTGAGGTCTAAGAGCTTACTCAACGAGATTGAGAGTATCTATGATGAGGTGAGCTGGAGGTCTCGACCCCTGTGAGAGGTCTCTAATCTTTGTATTTCATATAGCTGTGATTCCTGGAAATGAGCATTGTTCAATGAAAGCTATGCCCTCTAAGACTTGGTTCTTGCTTCATAATTGTCATAGGCTTCTATTCCTGATTGTACCATTTTTAACTCTAAACCTCACCTTTTTCCCTAACTGATGTGGCTCAGTGGGTTGGCCATCATCCCACAAACAGAAGGGTTGCCATTTGATTCCTGGTCTGGTTATGCCACTAGGTGGTGGGCCAGGTCCCTGGTTGGGGATATGAGAGGCAACTGATAGCGGTTTCTCTCTCTCTTTCTCCCTCCCTTCCCCTTTCTCTAAACATAAATAAATAAAATCTTTGAAAGTGAAATAAACCTCATCTTTCTACCTAAGTTGTCATCCCAGTTTACCCTCCTGGTTTCAATTTGACACCACCACCTCTCTCCCAATTCGCTTCCCTCAAGCAATGCATCGTATTCATTAACCTGTCTCAGCTTCCTACCACTTAAACTTTCCTCACTGATCCCTAAACTTTTTCTAATCCTTGTTTATTCAGCACATATTTAAGGATTATATGTAGTACAGCAGCTAGGATACCGAGTAGGTGAGGATAGAAACATGAATGCATTGTGATTGCGGTGTGATCTTAAATTTCAAAAAATTTTTTTATTGTGAAAATGTCAAATTACACAAAAGGGGAGCATAGTAAAATGAGCTCTTGCATAAACTTAAGCATCTCTATTTTGCCAATGTTGTTACATCTAACACTTTCTGCATTCCCACTCCCAGAAGTACTTTAAATTGAATCCTAGAAAATGGACCCAATTTTATCCCATTGTCCCCTGCAAGTCTTCCAAGTCTAGAGGGTACCAATATTTTGCTCTTACACCATATCTTTATTGTTTCTGGAAGTTTTGGTTTGGAAAATAGTAACCATTATGGTTAATAATTAAATGTACTCATGGTGATGTTGTCTTGGGTGTGGGTCTTTTTGGTGTTGCCATGGATATGGCACTCACTGTTTTGTGTTTGTCCTGGTAGAGGCAAGAGCAGGCTACGGAAGAAAATGCTGGTGTACCTGCTGGGCCACACCTCTCACTGGCCTATGAAGATAAGCAGATCCTGGAGGACGCTGCTGCCCTGATTATTCACCACGTGAAGAGGCAGGCAGGCATTCAAAAGGAGGACAAGTACAAAATCAAGCAGATCATTCATCACTTCATTCCAGATCTGCTCTTTGCTCAGAGGGGTGATCTCTCAGATGTAGAAGAAGAGGAAGAAGAAGAGATGGATGTAGATGAAGCCACAGGGGCAGCTAAGAAGCACAATGGTGTTGGGGGCAGTCCCCCTAAATCCAAGCTACTATTTAGTAACACAACAGCACAGAAGCTAAGAGGGATGGATGAAGTGTACAACCTCTTCTACGTTAATAACAACTGGTACATCTTTATGCGACTGCACCAGATTCTCTGCTTGAGGCTTCTGCGGATTTGCTCCCAAGCAGAACGGCAGATTGAAGAAGAAAACCGAGA
The DNA here is from genome assembly GCA_004026585.1 of Noctilio leporinus. NCBI lineage: Eukaryota > Metazoa > Chordata > Mammalia > Chiroptera > Noctilionidae > Noctilio > Noctilio leporinus. The sequence goes on from PVIW01005423.1 coordinate 48,674, forward strand.
AAGGGAGTGGGAGCGGGAAGTGCTGGGCATAAAGCGAGACAAGAGTGACAGCCCTGCCATCCAGCTCCGTCTCAAAGAACCTAGTGAGTGTAAAAACTGCTGGTTCATAGAGGATGTGGGGGTTGGTGAACATGGGATGGGATCTAGTTAGACATGGGGCTGTTTCCTTTTATACATGGAGTGCAGGTAGGCCTCAGAAGGGTTTAAATCCCCGTTCTATAGCTTACTGATTGTATGACCATACTTAAACATGCTGAACCTGTTTCCCTATAAAATGAAGGTACTAGTTGTTACTTTGTGGGGTTGTTGGGAGAATTGGAGAAAAGATGCAAACTACCTACTATAGTGCTTAGATAGTGGACACCAGAGAAGGGGATTGTTAGTTGCCATCAGTTTCTCAAATAACAGATCTCTGGGTTATTGCAAAGTATTTCAAAGGACCGAAAGGGACGAGATGGCACAGTTGGTTCAATTCCATGACAGAACATACATTCCTAGTTGTTCATTCCTAAGACAGATGTGGATTTTCTAATGTTTTTTGGGCAGGACTTCTCTTTAATCAGAGATGGGGTTCATGGCTCATTCTAATAACTAGAGGGGATTGGAAAGGAGATTGGAACTCAAGGGATGGTGTGAGACAGCAGAATAGACAGAACAAGAATGAAGATAGAGAACTCAAGAAAAGGAAAATAAGGTTAAGAAATCAATCATACTTCTGTGCCACCCACTTCTAGATAACCATTCAGTTCATAAATTACTCTGAGTTGTGAGCCAAAATCTTTCATGAAGTCTTCTTTCTGTGCTCTTGAGGAAATGGTCAACCTGTGGAGCAAATTACCTTTTTTCTTCTTTTTTTAATGTAAGCCCACATGTGGCTCTAGCCTTCAGTCTCTTGAAGAGCTAATTCCCTGGGAATTCTAAAAATCTTTATCTGTATTAATCGTAGTGTGAGAGAGACAGCTTTTGGACCTCCTCAATGTAATGATTCCATCTGCTTGGGTAGAAATAAGAGAAAATGACCCAATCCTGGTTTGACCACTGACTTACCTTGGTTTGAAGCTTTCATAAGTTTGGTCTTGGGTGATAATGCCAGTCTCACCAATCATAGCTCGCTGCACTCATATCTTTATTCTAGCAGAACATATCTTTACGGCAGTAGGATAGCTCGTGCCTGTATGGTGGCACTGAACAAAGTGCTATCTGATGAAATTCAAGCCAGTTACTGCTTTTAAACAGTAATTGTCCTGTTTTGTGTGTCTTAAATGAGTCAGTCACCCTCCATCCGCATTTGCTCTTAGACTTTTTGCCCCCATACAGACATTATAAACTGGTAATGAAGTGTCAGTAACAAAGAGTTCCTTGATTTTAGTGAGCTTTTTATTGAAGTGCAACACACATACTGAAAAGTACACAAATCCAAATTGTATAGCTTAGTAAATTTTTACAAAGTGAACATAACTATATAACCAGTACCTGGATCAAGAAAAACAACCAACACCCCAGGAGCCCCCTCATGCCACTGTCAGCCCTTCATGTTTTTGAGCTTTATGTAAATAAATGGGTCTTGTTTTAGTAAACTATAGGCAGAGTCCTTTCACTATTCCTGTGCACTCTGCTAGTTGCCAGCATCTCTGTAACAACTGAAAGATTGCAGCTGGTGGCAGAAGTGATTCATGTGCAGCTACAGATCACTTGGTGCAATTTGTGAAGTAGAACGTTGGGAATTCATTTTTAAACAAAAGGACCGACAAATGGAGGTGACTTCATTATTCATAGAGGATTTAATTTGCTCACCTTTTTTGTGTTCCCGAGAGGTTTCCCAGTGCTAAAGTGTCACTCTGCCCCTCTATGTTTCCTGGAAGTAGCTTTGTGAGCAAGTGACTCCTGTGAGGAATGCTCATTGTAGGCAGGGGAGCAGGTTTCCCTCAGCATGGGAGCCAACAACTTTTTGAAGGAACCTCTTTCCTGGGATATTTTGCTCTTCATGATGCAGAACCCAGCCTAGATGTCAGTAAGTGTCTGTCTGGCATGGTGATAGTGGTAGAAGCTGCTGGTGGTGAATTGCATAGTCACTGTCCCCTGATAAACAGCACTGCTGATTGTAGCTTCCCATATCATGTGTCTCTGCAGATTGAGGGGCATGTTCCATGTACCTAGGGTTTGTTCTTTCAGTGCTCCTTAGGTCAGCTGTGGGACCTGGCCTGCTGCTCTGCTCATCTTTTCCTAGCAGGGTAAGGCCTCACTTGTCCTGTCTTTCCCACAGTGGATGTTGATGTAGAGGATTATTATCCCGCTTTCCTGGATATGGTGCGGAGCCTGCTAGATGGCAACATCGACTCGTCACAGTATGAAGATTCACTGCGAGAGATGTTCACCATTCATGCCTACATTGCCTTCACCATGGACAAGCTCATCCAGAGCATTGTCAGACAGGTGAGGGTGAGGGTGGATGAGGGAAGATGCGTCCTTACCTAAAGGTGGGCCAGGCACAGAGAAAGGGATTATAATGATGTATACGTATCAATGCTTCTATAGAGGGGAGAGAATGCTGTGGGATGTCTCTTGTTAACAAAGTAGCAGCACTTCAGCACGTAATTGACTCCTCTGTTTTGCCCGGTGTCCCTCACAGTTGGATGAGCCTGCCTTAGACCTGGTGTTTGGCTCCTATTGTGCTGACTGCCTTTTGAGCCAGCATTGGTCCTGAGCCTACCCTCTGCCCTCCTGGTCCAGCTCTGCCCTCATCTACCAGGGGTGAGCTCTCAGCTGTGGCCTTTCCCCTTCCGTAGGTGTTGGTAATTCTACACACTTTCCTCATTTAATATTTGAAGTCCTTTTTACAGGAAAGGTTTCGTATACCATCTTTTATAATATACTACCCACCTCACTATCTGAGGTTCCCTCTGAGTTAGGATTATGCTTGGTTTTGTGGTTTGTTCCTATGGCACCCTTGGAGTTTGTAAATATGTTTGTTGTTCTAGACAACAAATGTTAATTTCATAGCAAATAGCATGCAGTGGTCAGGTTTCCATTTCCTTGCCTTGAGTTCTGTATGCCAGAAGGGAATCTGTAGTTGATACACTACTTTCTTCAAAATGAAAACTTGTAAAAAGAACATTCTAATTCTGGAGTCCACACTGCCATCATGGAAAGAAAAGTTTGTTGCTCAAGTGTTTTCTTGGTGTAATGTGTGGAACCCTTTGTCAAGTACCCCTACTATGCCTTGACCTTGAAAACATGCTGTTTTCTGCTCTGTGTCCCTCTCAGAGCATCATCTCATGTCAGGGAAGAACGTGTCACATAACTTGACTTTTGGCATCTTCATGAAAGTTGTCAAGCAGGTTTTTGTCCTGAAAGTTGAGCGAATTATTAGGCCTTTCCTTAAGTGTCTGTATGGAAACAATTAGCTATGGCCATAATTCTTGAGACTAATCCCTGTTAATATCCCTTCAAAGTTGCCCTGTGCTAATGTTTCTGCTTGCAAGTTTGCTGCTGCTACTGCTAGGAGTAATGTCTTCATACTGCCAGGGCAACAACTTTATAAGTTCAGTAAACCTTTTTATAAGCCAAGGTTGGTTTTTTGAAACAATAGACTTAATTTGTCCATTTACGAGATACACCTGGTTATAGTTTCGAATTAGTAAGACACGATGTTCAGTCTTAGTTTATGGAAACAGGTTTCATCCAGAAACTCAAAGTCAGTGTTTTTTAAAACGTATGTTTATGTTCTCATCGTACCCCTCAATTGGAAGTACCTCTTCTCTTGTTCACCTCATCTCATTTGGTATTCTCCCAGAGTTCATTGCTAACTAGAAGTAGAATATAATGTTTCAAGATCAATCCATACATTTATCTTACCATTTCCAGGCTAGTTTAAGAGGGATTTATTTTAAGAATACAATAGGTGGTCTGATAGAAATCTAGTATAAGCTAGAACTTAATGTATAACCAAACCACAGAGGAATTGGACTAGGACTTTCTCCCCTTGCCTGTATGCCTTCTTTCTGGACATCTGCTTCATTCTTATGCTTCTCTCTACAGATGAACACTGGATCTTCCTGCCGCTCCAGGCTTTGGCTTTCCATGGCAGTACCTCTAACCCAAGCATTACCTCATATTTCCATCCAGATGCTCCTCTGTCTACCAAACACACTCATTGTATCATTTCTAATGAGCAGGAATGAGGACCTAGCCTAGCTTGGAGGTGGAGTTGTTTAGTTAATCCTGGGTTATAGAAATGCCCTTTTCAAAGGCTCTAGAAGGGGCCAGATGTTCATGAAGAGAGTATGGGTGGAGAATTAGTTTTGATTCACCTGGGCTACTTTAATGCAAAGATAGAAAGCACACACATCTACATTGCAGAGATTGTGCTTTGGATCTACTTTTTGTACGTTGCTTTTTTTTCTCTTTATTTTATTTTATTATTGTATTACATTTATCCCATTTCTCCCCTGCCCCACCCTCTCCATCCCCTGCCCACAGTCAATCCCACATGTTGTCCATGTCCATGGGTCATCCATGTCCATGGGTCATCCACGCTAGTTCCTTTTTTCTCTCAGATGCCATCTTAAACTTTTCTCTGTGTTATCAAGTTGACATAAGCATTATTTTAGTGGTCCATTAGAATAAGTTGTCTGGACTTGTATTTAATTATCTCCAGTTGCTTTTTTTTTTTTTTTAATTAAAAAAATGATTTTATTTAGAGAGAGAGGAAGGAAGGGAGAAAGAGAGGGAGAGAAACATCAGTGTGTGGTTGCCTGTCTCAGGCCCCAACCCCCGTACCTGGCCTGCAACAAGGCATGTGCCCTGACTGGGAATTGAACCGACGACCCTTTGGTTGGCATGCCAGTGCTCAGTCCACTGAGTCATATCAGCCAGAGCTGCTGCTTTTTCTACCACCATCAAATCACTTACTCTCTGACCTTGTACTCTGTCTGTTTTGTCTACAAATACACAGACTTGTCATTTAAGACTTTTGTAAATATAAAAAAAAGTTGTTATAGTCATAAGCACTTTTTGAAATTATCTTCCTTAAAAAATGACTTAGTGGTTATGAGAATTTTTAAATAAAATAGACTAATTAAGGTTGCAACTTTTTGCTTTAATGGGTAGTTTCAGTTGAGGGAATTTTATTTCACAATAGAAATATGCTAGTGATTCATGAAAGTGAATCAAAAGATTCAACTTGCTAATCAGAAAATTTCATGATAGTCACAAAAGTTAACAGTAGTCAATCATGATTCACCTGTTTTGAAAATGAGTTAATTAACATATACAACTTAAGTACTATACTTTCTATCAGATATAGAAAATAGGTGGTGTATTAAAAACTGTATTAGACCTAGAAATCAGGAAGCTTGAATATTAGTCTTGTCTTGACTCTTTCAGTTGAGTATCTCTGGCAGTTAATTCAGCACCAGTTCCTTAAATACCTAATGAATTGCAGACTTTGTACTAGGGCTAAGGATATAGACATGGGTCCTGATTTCATGGTTCTCTAGGGTCCATCTCCTTACCTTGGTACACAGTATGTTTTCTTAATAACATGCAAGTATATAACATACTCCTCTCCAGACTTTTCTCAGGGTAGTTGAGTGAATCAAATAAGAATGTGTATAGAAGTATATTATAAAGGGTAAAGAAGTGCCATAAATATAGAAAGCCGTAAGAATTTTCTTTCATGTAAAACTTTTTAAAGTTCCTTAGAACTTTATTTTTTAAGTTATATTTTATTGATTATGCTGTTAGATTTGTCCCAATTTTTCCCATTTTGCCTTTCTCCACCTAGTACCCCCCTACTCCCTCAGGAAATCCCCACACCATTGTTCATGTCCATGGGTCATACCTGTAAGTTTTAGCTACTCCATTTCTTACACTATACCTTACATCCCCATGGCTGTTCTGTAACTACCTATTTGTACCTCTTAATCCCCTCACCTCTTCACCCATTTCCCCACACAGCCTTCCCATGTGGCAACCATCAGAAAGCTCTGTATATTCATGATTCTTTCTCTGTTCATGTATGCTTAATTTGTTTTTTAGATTCAATTGTTGATAGATAATTTATTTGCTATTTTATTGTTCATAGCTTTTATCTATTTTTTAAGTCCCTGTAACATTTCATATAATAATGGTTTGGTGATGATAACCTCCTTTAGTTTTTTTCTTGCCTGGGAAGCTCTTTAGTTGTCTTTCGATTCTAAATAATAGCTTTGTTGGGTAGAACAATCCTGGCTGCAGGTCCCTGCTTTTCATGACTGAATATTTCTTGCCAGTACCTTATTGCCTGCAAAGTTTCTTTCGAAAAATCAGCTGACAGTCTTACAGAATTCCATTGTAGGAAACTAACTGCTTTTTTTCTTGCTCTTAAGAATCTTTTATTATCTTAAACCTTTGGCATTTTAATTATGATGTGTCTTGGAGTAGGCCTCTTTGTATCCATCTTGTTTGAAATGCTTTGCTTCCTTGACTTGGATGATTTGCATGTCTATTTCCTTCACCAAATTGGGGAAGTTTTCTTTCATTATTTTTTCAAATGGATTTCCAATTTCTTGCTCTTTTCTCTTTCTTGCACCCCAAAGGCTGGTTATACCTTCCTTACTTTTATGGATTCATTTTTCTTCTTCTTGTTCTGATTGGTAGGTTTTTGCTTCCTTATGTTCCAAATCACTGGTTTGATTCTCAGTTTCATCCACTGTATTGTACATTGTTCTTTCTTTCAATTAGTGTATCCTTCCTTTCTGACTGCATTTTTGTTATGCTGCTGAAGTTCTTGCTAAGTTCCTTAAGCATTTATTTTTAAAGATTTTATTATTTTTAGAGAGAGGGGAAGGGAGAGAGGAAGAGAGACAGCAATGTATGGTTGCCTTTCACCTGGCTGGAGAGCTAGCTTGCAAACTGGTTATGTGCCCTGGCTGGGAATTGAACCAGTGACCTTTGGGTTCACAGGCTGGCACCCTATCCACTATGCCACCAGCCAGGGCTTTTAAGCATTCTTTCTTTTTTTTTTTTTTTTAATTTTATTGTTGTTGTATTACATCCATCCCCTTTTTGCTCCCCTCTGTCCCCCCACCCACCCTTAAGCATTCTTATAATCAGTGTTTTGACCTTTATACTGACAGATTGCTTATTTCCATTTCATTTGGCTCTTTTTCTGGGGTTTTGATCTGTTCTTTCACTTGTGCCTTACTGTCTCCTCATTTTGGCAACCTCCCTGGTTTTTTTCTATGTATTAGGTAGATAGAGGAGATTTGACCCTGTGTCTCTGTAGCATGGCCTAATGTAGTAAGTGTCCGTAGGGTCCACTGATACAGCCTCCCCTATCAAAGGGTGCCCTTTATGTGGACTGCATACACCCTCTTCTTGAAACTGAGTCTTAGTTGCTGTTGGCAGATCAATGGGAGGAATTTAACCAGGCCAGTGAGCTGCAAGGATTGGCTTGCACCACCACCAACCTCCACCCCTGTAGGACAGTGGGTGGTGCTCTGACAAGGTCTGTAGCTGTCCACTGGATATGCTGGTCCTGGGGTTTCCCAGGTGGTATAGGCCAAAGTCAGCCCCTACCTATGTTTTGCCCAGGGCCACCCTGCCAGAGCTACAAAACAGTCTGAGATGGCAGTTACTTGTGCTGGGATGGAGATTCCCAGACAAAGCCTAACTGTGAATGTAGGCTGGCTACTGCAAATGCAATGCCTGGAGCTCATCAAGCCTGTTGCTTGTTTAATAGGATTTAGAAAGTTGTTCAGCTTGAGCCAAGACCAGTCATTCATATGAAAAAGCAGCTTGGGTGGGCAAATAAGGCGTGGGGGTGGGGGGGCGGGGGGTGAGTCTCTGAGGATCTCTAAGGTGGGTCAAATAGTGTTAGCCAGCCGGCCTGAGAACCCATAGTTTGCTAGTTCGATTCCCAGGCAGGGCACATAACCAGGTTGTAAGCCAGGTCCATAGGTGGAGGCAGGTGAAAGGCAACCCATACATTGACTTTTTTGTCCCTCTCTACCCCTCTCCCTTCCCCTCTCTCTAAATATAATAAATAAAAATCTTTGGAAAAAATAGTGTTAGTCAGGTTGATAAAATCTCAGATATGGCACCAGCTTGCTGACTCTGGCGGGGAAGGGTCTAGAAAAGGGACCATGGCTTTTGCTCACTTTGATGCCAAACACTTCAGTTCCTCTCCCTATATGCCACTGGTGCCTTTCAAGCTGCTACCTCTGTGCTGGAGCTCAGAGGGAGGAAGTGAGCAAGTGAGTCCATGTGTGGGTTCTTGAGTAGGAACTGCTTCGGGCTCCAACAGTTTTTCCACTGATTTAACCCTCGCTGGTTTTTGCAGCCAGAAGTTATAGGGATTTACCTTCCTGGTACTGGAACCCTGGATTAGGGGCCCTAGTGTGGGGCTAGGACTTCTCACTCCTAAGATATCCCTCCCGAATTCTTATCCATCTCACTTGGGTGAGGGACCAGCCTGTTCCACGTCTGTGCCCCTCCTATCAGTCCCAATGGTTGTGCTTTAATTCCATAGTTTTCAAGACTCCATTCAACTCGATTTCTGACCATTCTGAGTGATGATTGTTCTGTATTTTGGTTGTGATTTTGATGTGGTTGTGTGAAGAGACCAGCAATTTCTACCTGTGTGCCATCTTGATCAGCAGTCCTAAGTTCCTTGGAACTTTTAAGCAGCACATTTAATAAGTGTTGCCTCTGGTTTTGCTTTTAAATAGATATGATAGTTTTACTTAAGGACCAGTAATATGGTTGAAGATTTTTGCTTATTCTCCAAGAAAATAAAAAGAATATAGTGGTTCTGTGTGACTTATTTTTTTTAATTACCAATTCCAGCCCTGGCTGGTGTGGCTTGGTAGATTGAGCACCAGCCTGCCAACCCCAAGGTCACCAGTTTGATTCCTAGTCAGGGCACATGTCTGGATTGCGGTCCAGATCCCCATTTGGGGGCCTATGAGAGGCAATTGTTCACTGTATTTCTCGCACTAATGTTTCTCTCCTCTTCCTTCCCTATAAAAATAAATAAATGAAATCTTTGAAAAATAATTAGCAGCCCTGGCTGGTGGCTCAGTGGATAAGGTGCCAGCCTGTGAACCCAAAGGTTGCTGGTTCGAGTCCCCAGCCAGGCACGTAACCATGTCTCCAGCCAGGTGTGTGGCTGGAGGAGGTGAAAGGCAACCATACATTGATGTCTCTCTCCCTCTCAGCCTCTTTCCCTCCTACCCCTGTCTCTTACGATAATGAATAAAATCTTTTAAAAATGATGATAATAATAATTAGCAGTTCCAAAATGACTCTTTTCGAGCTGAGTGACTGATTATCAAAGTTAGGTTGGGTTCGTGAAAGGAAGAGATGTTTTCTTGGTTCATTGTCAACTTGCCTTTGCTTGATTCTAGCTGCAGCACATCGTGAGTGATGAGATTTGTGTACAGGTGACTGACCTTTACCTGGCAGAAAACAATAATGGGGCTACTGGAGGCCAGCTGAACACGCAGACTTCGAGGAGTCTCTTGGAGTCAGCATATCAGCGGAAGGCTGAGCAGCTCATGTCAGATGAGAACTGCTTTAAGGTGAGAATTACTTAAGTAGTCAAGGACTGTGTTGGTGACAGTGTAAGATGTTGGGACTGTCTCCACCAGAAGTCAAATACAGACCAGAGTTCTTTGACTCGGTGGTTCCACTGAAGGAAATACAAAAACAAGGAAAAGTAAAAGTAAAATCTTCCAAGGACAGTCTCTTTCTTGCCTTAAAAATATTAAGTTGTTTTATGGCTTTTTAATAATGCTTTTTTTCTGCCTTTTTTTAACATTTATTTTATGATACTGCTTTGTAAGTATATTGTTTTTAAATGTTTAAAAATATAATTCTTGATCACTGTAGAAAAGATAAGAAATGCAGAGAAAAGTTGTCTCCACATCTTCTCAGAAATAATCACTGATGACATTTCTTGACTTTTATGTGCTTATGTATATTTTGAAAGAGATTATATTGGGCAGAGTGTTTTGTAAGTTATTTTGCTCAGTTAGCAACACCTCTGAGTCTTCAGCATCTTGTGACTATTTGATATTTCATGCTGTCTTGTTTGACACCTGGGTTGTTTCCAGTCTCCCACCATTGTAACAGTTAATTTGAAAAGCATGTTGCTGGAAACAACCTAAATGTCCAACTCACTCTGGGAATGATCAATGGCAGCATGTTGTATGAATTCTGGAGGGACTGTTTTTTAGCCCTTTAAAGTTAATTATAAAGCATAAAAATATTGAAGCAAATAAAAGGATGCAAAAGTATATGTACTATGATTATAGCTACGTAATAAATGTTTATAGTTGAGCAAAGCCTATATGTGTTTATGTAAGGGCTGGGTCAGATGACCCAGAATAAGATTTGTGGTTGGCCAAGCCGAGAGTACACTAAGTAACAGTTTGACTTTGTTGTCTGTGTTCCATCTGCTTTAATGATCTGACCCCAAATTTTTCACTTTGTTGTATACTTCTACTTTCAGCTATTTTCATTTCTAATTCATCGCTTGTAATGTTTGCTTAAATTAGAATCACAGAAAACAAATTTCTTAGTTCAGTCCTGGAAGTTCTTTCCACTACAGAAGAGATTCCCTAAGCTTTTCAGGGTTTTAAATCTATAAATGTTTGTTATGATATATCTTATTGTGTGTTAGTTTCAATGGTGGAAAAGAATTAGCATCCCCACCCTTAATGAGTTAACAGGGTATTAAATTGTGGCAAGGGCCTTTAAGGAATGGACAGATTCACCCTGTAGATAAGAATAATTGTCAGAGTGGTAAAAGACTTAGCAGGAATAAAGGCTTTGTAACTGGAAAAACTGTGTCACCACAGTGATCCTCTTCTTTAAAATATTTACATAGAGAATAAAATTTAATATGTTTGTGCCAAGTAAGCATAGTGGCCCTTCGAATCCCCTGCCCTTTTTGCCCCCACCTCCAGCCTCCTCTCCTTATTTTTCCTATATACATTCTACACTGGTTTTTAAAAATAAGTCTCTTTTAGCTCTGTATGTTCATTAAGATCCTTTTCTGTGCATTTACACACATTATGTAGAAATAAATATTAGACCATGCATATTTTACATCCTGCTTTTTTCACTTAATATGTCTTAGAATTGTTCTATTTTGGTTTGTATAGCTCCCCCTCAGTTTTTCAATGCTGTCATATTTAATAGTATGCATGTAGTATAGTATTTTTTAAATCATTCTCTTATGAAAATTTATTTTCACCTTTTTACAATGTCAAATGGTGCTGCATTGAACAGCACTTTATTGTGTTAAGTTGGCCAAAAAGTTTTAGTCTTTTTTTTTCATACCATGACTATAGTAGTGTTTAGTTATCTTTAACTTCATTCGAAACAGTTTTGTTTGATTGTATTGTGACAGCTGTCATTGGTGTTCATTTAAAAAATAACAAAACTGGTGAATTTTTGTGCAACCATTTTAATATTGAAGATGGAAGAAGATACATCTTTGGTGTATTATGCTTTATTATCTCAAGAAAAGTTGAATTGCAAAAATTTGAGGACTATATAGGTCAAACGTGTCCAAAGTGGTTTGTGAAGTTGCTTGGTACTATTGACATTTTGGCCAGTACTCTTTGTTGTGGAGCTGTCTTACACATTGGAAGATGTTTAACAACACCCCTGGCTGCTACCCACTAGAAGGCAATAGCAGGAGATAGCCGACATACTCAAAATAGCCAAATCAATGAATTTACTGGTGAAAATGAAAAATGTGTTTTCTATTTTGTGGAAAAAACTAAACAGACTTTTTGGCCAACCTAATACATGTGTCCTTATGTTCATGCGTTAGTATTTGTCTAGGATAGAGACAAACAACTAAAATTACTTGGTCAAAGGATATACATATTTTAAAATGTTAATGGATGTTGCTGTTCACTCTGTTAGGCTGTACAGTGTACACTTGCATAAGAGCATTGATTTCCTTAGTCGCTTGGTATTATCAGACTTTTATTTTTGTCAGTTACATGGTTAGAAAATTAAATTATTTAAATTTACATTTCCGTGTTTCCTACTGTTGCCCTTTTCTTCCCTCTTCTGTGTATTGCTTATTCATATCTTTCAGTTTTTTGAGGGGAAGACTGATACAGTTCTTTCTATGTACTTATATCAGTTGTCTGATATAATTTCTCTGAAATTGATTTCTTTCTATATACTTCAATGCCCAACTGATGGTCACTTCAGTGACAGGAAACCTTTTTCAGCTCACTGAGGAGGAATTATTTACTCTACAGCATATTGCTCATGTCTCTAAAATAATACCTTTGTAGTTACTTAATTAATAATGTAGATCTAGCCGTTTATATTTATGCTTCCTTTACTAAACTGATCTTCTCCAAACAAGAAACCATGTTCTCTTTTGAATGTGCCCCCGCCTGGTAAGTAGTAGACATTGAGTGTCTGGTGAATAAAGGAAATATAGGAAGAATATTGGTGGAGCAGGCATGTAGACAGGGGGTCTAAGTGGTAGTAGAGAATTTTTAGAGCCACACTAAGTAAATGATTTGGCTTTTCTTGTGGTTGGTGAGCAGTAAGGCATTCTGAAGGACTAAATATCCCACTGTGTTAGAGTTTTTAGGAAGATCCATTTGGTAATACTGAGTAAGGAGAAATAAAAGAATTGGAGGCATGTGAATTGCTGGAAGCAGTTAACAAATTTGGGTGGTGGATGTGGACAGTCTTAATAGTGAAACTAGTCAAGACTTGGAGAGTGGATATAGAGGTGAGAGCTGGGTGAAAACATGGTGAAGGGCAAGATAAGACAGGCAACAGGTGGAAGAGACTGTTGAGGTGGAATTGAGTTCACTTTTAAGCATATAGAGAATAGACTGTCTACTCAGTATCACTTTAAAGGGTGATTACCTTAGAGCAATAGGACTAATCTAGATACTCTTAAATCATCCTAGGGGCAAGGAGGTTTAGCAGACTCCTTGGGGCAGTTTTTTTCTAATCTGTTTTGGAAGTACTATGTTTGTATTTGTGTATGTGTTAGGAATTTTTAAACCTTCTGCAGAACAATACCAGGAACCATAACTGGCTTCTGATCCTCTTTGTTTACTGACTGTGTACACTTGAGAAATCAGAACTCTCTGGCTTAGGTTTTTTCTTGTGTAAACCAAGGAGGTTGAAAGAAATGATTCTCAAGTTTGCTTCTAAGCACTAATCTCCTTCTGTATAATTTGGATTGTGACCTTGTCTGCAGAGCAAGGCCTTAGGATAAGGGCATTGAGAACCCTAGTGTTCTGAAAGGAGAGATCCATGTGCCATCATCATTTAGTAGTTCTTTTGTGCAAAACTTAACTTTTCCCTCTGTCAACAGTGTATTGCTTTTAAATAAGAATTTGAAGAACTTCCCATGTGTCTAGTACCATTGTAGCAGATCACTTCTTACATATCAGTGCTTTCTGTTCTTAGTCAGGTAATCTTTAAATACTGTACATTTGTTTGCATCTTTGTGTTATTAAGTCCTAGAAGTAAGATTATCAGGTGAAATGACTGACATTTCCTGGTTCTAGCTTTAAAGCACTCTTACTAACATTGATTATTCTAATTCAAGAAGTATGAAATAAAATGGTGCTTTTTGCACTCACATTTCATTTTGCTTAGCAAGATTATAAACTTTTTCCTTTTTAATCACCTGCCTCCTAAGTATTTTGAGTATCTTCCTCATCTCTTCCATTGGAGCAGAGTGATATGACCTTAATTACCTCCCAACCCTTGAGAAACTAGGTTAGAGCTTTGGAGATGGTCTTTTGTTTATACTCAGGTTTCTTATTTGCAGCTTATGTTCATTCAGAGCCAAGGCCAGGTTCAGCTGACCATTGAGCTTTTGGACACAGAAGAGGAGAACTCAGATGACCCTGTAGAAGCAGAGGTATGACAAGTATATTGCAGAAACTGTGCTGAGGGGAGCTGTCATGTCCTGAGAGACTTGCCCTTTGATTGTTTTCTAGAAGGCTGAGACAGCCATAGACCTGTTTAGGGGTCAGGACCTTATGCTTTAAGTATAGGTCATAGCTGCCAGGTGGTAGCTGTTGGGGGTCGATGTCAGTGTCATCTAGCTCTCAGTAAAGCCATCTCCTCTTAGGAAACCTTGTTGTTGGCACCTTCCCTGTTTTTCTCCAGAAGTATAAGAAACAACAAAGGAAGTGGCATCTGCCTGGTATCATCTCTTTAGGTCATAATTAGTTTTGTTGGGTTAGATGAAGCCAGGAGATCTCTACCCCCTAGAGTAGACAGAGTGAGCTGGTTATCATAACTAGTAATGTTAACAAGAGATGCAAGCCACATGCATGATGTTGGGGGCAATGGAGGGGAGACATTTGTGGGAATAGTGGCTCATGGTTGCCAAATCAATAATTTTTTTTAAAGAGATGTCCGAAATGCAGATTTTAATGTGAAGGATAATTTTCAAACATTTGCCACTAATTTTTTTAATAAATGTGCTTTTTAAAAATTTTCTTTTAATGTTCTGTGAGGAAATAAAACTTGTCAGTGAGCCATCTTCTACATATTTATAACTTCTGGTACTTTTTCAGTATCTCAGAGAAACTTTGGGTTTTGCTGTCTTAACACAACAATTTTTAATTGGTGTGCCATAAGAATTTTTAAAACCTCTAATAACTGCCTAGTTAGGGGCATTTAACCTCTTTTTTCTTATGCTGCCAAGTACCAAAAATGACAACAGCTAACACAGTAATAACCATTTGGTTTGAATGAATCAAAATTACACTTTTTTTTTTTTTGGTCTGATTGACAAAAAATACATGTTTTGGTGTGCCACAAAATTTAGCAAATAGTTCATGTGTGCCATGAGATAAAAAATGTTGAAAATCACTGATGTAACAATTTTTAAACTGTTTAATACCAAGTAACAAGCATATCATTATAGGAAGAGATATTTTTTATCTTGAAATTTTAGTCATATAATTTGCTGATGAGGATGGAATTCAGGTTTTGTGTTTTTTCCCACCCTTATTTTGTATTTATAATCCCAGCGCTGGTCAGACTACGTAGAGCGATATATGAATTCTGATACTACCTCTCCTGAGCTTCGTGAGCACCTGGCACGGAAACCAGTATTTCTCCCAAGGTGAGTGAATCAAGTCATGTATCAGCAGGATACATTTTTGTGCACTTGAGCAATAGAGAGGTAAATGACTTTTGGATTCTTGGTGTTTTTACAAAAAAAATTTGTTGTATTTTTGGTTTTAGAAAGAGGGAAAGGGAGGGAGAAAGGCAAGAAACATCAGTGTCAGAAAAACATCTATTGATTGCCTTCTATACGTAGGGTGGGGCAGTGGAGATGGGGTGCTAACCTGCAATCCAAGCATGTGCCTCGACCAGAATCAAACTGAACCTGTGACCTTTAGGTTGGAGAGACAGTGCCCAACCAACTGAGCTATACCAGCCCCAGCTGGACTCTTCTTTTTCACTTACGGTATTCATTATTCTGTCTGATGAAGATACTAATCAAGGTTTGTGTTGCTGTTAAGCCAGAAGCTTACCTGAATATACCAAAGCAACAGGGAAGCGAGAGTTTTAGAGAATTAGCACCAACTGAATTCCCTTATATTAGATAGGAACGTGTGAAACAACTCAAAGCTAAGTCAGCAAAGGGAAAAGGCACCTGTGACAAGGTCAGAAGAAACCAGGTGAAAGCTTCCTGAAGACCTCTTCTGCTAGAATTACGTAAGGATGTTCTAATTTTCTCCAGCAATGAATTGTGAAAATCTGTTTGAAATACTATCTTCCAAGAAAGCTTATTAGGTTCTCTCAGTGCCATGTTTTTTTATTGGATACTAGTTGTGTAGGAATCCTCTGCCTAACATGTACCAAAATTCCAGCTTTCTAGAAGGAAAGCACATTTTCAGCATAAACCATATGTGCAAACAGTTAATACATAGTAATCCACTCTCATTGTTTAGGGAATAGTGGAAACTCCCAAAATCCAAGATCCCAAGGGACAACCTTATAATCAGACCTCTCAGAGGATAGCAATCTTAAGCCTGTTATGTTAACACTCTTCATAGAATCCTTTCAATCCACCTCTACCCCCATATGTGGGCAGATTGTAATGCTGGTCCTCTATCTGAGTTTGAAGAAGAATTTCAGAAGTAGAAAATAGGTTTTACTATAGTAGAGTGGCTTTCTTTCTTCCCTGAAGTTTAGGGTTAAAATCTCATGCTTTACATTTGTAGAAAGTTGTTATCCAGAATTATAGACTTAGTCCTAATCAGAACGTGGATGGGGATGAGCAGAAGGGCTCTGCCAGTTTTCTTTCGTTGATTCATTGAGCAGACTTCAGCTGCTCTGTGCCTTTCCCCTCTCTCAACAAAACAGACATAGTTTCCATGCTTATGACATAGGTAGGAATCACCATGTTGGCAACATTTTCAGAGGATTTGTAATCTGTTATAGACAGTGCAGGGAAGAGAGGCACTTTCACATTCCATGGGGAAAGCTATAAATTGATGCATTCATTTTTGGGTCAGGGCCATTCGTGTATGGGACCTTTACCTTAGAACTTTGGTTGCTAATAATTTGCCCTATAGCTAAGGTTCTCAGTCTTTTTTACCTTAAAACCCCTTCACTCTTAAAGATTAGGTATCCCCAAAGGCTTTTGTGTATATGGATTATATCTAGTAACATTTACTATATTAGAAATTGAAACTGAGAAGTGTTAAAAAGCTTATGAATTCATTTTTTAAATAACAAACTAATAAATAATTGTTATAAATAATTTTTTTAATGATAAGCTATTCCCAAACAAAAATTAACAAAAAGAGTGGCATTGCATTACATTTTTGCAAATCTCTTTTATGTCTGGCATAATGAAAGAACAGCTGGATTCTTATTTCTGCTTCTGTATCCAAGCTGTTGCACTATATTGTTTGGTTGAGATGTGTGAAGAAAATCTGGCCTTACTCAAATATGTAGTTAGAAAAAATTACTTTCATAACCTTTCAGATAATTTTGGATATTCTTGGATATGACAGAAGAACTCTTTAGGTTTCTTAAAAGGTTAGTTGCAGTGTCAGTGAAAGTACCAATGATCTCTTCATATAGTTATGTTAAACTATTGGTTTAGCTTATGATTTGACTTTTTTTCATCCAATGTTATAACTTTATGCAATTGGTTATTTGGAAAATAATAATGCACTAAGTTATGCAAGCCTACCAAATGTTTATACATTTTTTATTTTATAATATCCAAAAAAAATCTCTTCTATTAGCCTGGGTTGGTGTGGCTCAGTGGACTGAGTACTAGCCTGTGAACAGACACATCATAGGTTCGATTCCCAGTCAGGGCACATGCATGGGAGGAGGGCCGGGTCCCCAATTGGGGTGCATGTGAGAGGCAACTGATTGTTAAATCTGTTTCACATGGATGTTTCTCTCCCTCCTTTGTCCCTCCCTTCTCTTCTCTCTGAAAGTAAATAATATATTGCCATTGACCTCATCAAACATAGCTTTAAATAATGGGAAGCTGTCAACGCATGTTGGCACGTACAGCTTACCTAAATTCATAGTTTTTACTTGAAAGCTTTAATCTTATTATTGGCAAAAAAAATGTTTTCCATGAAGTACCAAGCCGTTATTCATTTTGGAGAAAGTAATGTACTAGATATCCTAGGTTGACTAGTCAGTTATTTCATGTAAAATTGGTGAACCATTTGCATCTCTGGTGTATTTCTTCAAGGATTCTATTGTACATCACACAAAGCTGCTTCTGTATAGTTCCCATGTTACCATACAACAGGTTAACAGATGTGAATTGAGGGACTAGGATTTAACAGTGTTATTTCTTCATCAAAGGCATTCTTTTTTATTTTTAAGTTGGGTGTTTTAGGTTTTTGGGGTTATTTTGTTTTTCTTTTTTAAGATTTTATTATTTTTAGAGACAGGTGAAGGAAGAGAGGCAGAGAGGAAAAGAAACATCAATGTATGGTTGCCTTTCACCTGCCTCCAGCTATGGACCTGGCTGGAGACCTGGTGTGCAACCCAGTTATGTGTCCTGTCTAGGAATCGAACCAGGGACCTTTGGGTTTGCAGGCTGGCACCTTATCCACTGTTCCACCAGCCAGAGCCTGGCATTCTTTTTTTAATCCTCACTAAAGGACATATTTCAATTGATTTTTAGTGTGGGAAGGGACATCAATGGAAGAGATGTAAGAGACAAATATCAGTCAGTTGCCTCTTGTACGTTCCCCAACCAGGGACCAAACCTGCAACCTAGGCCCTGACCAGGAATTGAACCAACCAACTGAGCCATGCAGTCAGG
The DNA here is from genome assembly GCA_004026585.1 of Noctilio leporinus. Classification (NCBI taxonomy): domain Eukaryota; kingdom Metazoa; phylum Chordata; class Mammalia; order Chiroptera; family Noctilionidae; genus Noctilio; species Noctilio leporinus. The sequence continues at coordinate 66,993 of PVIW01005423.1, forward strand.
GCATCAAGAACATTCTTAAGTGAAGCCATCTTCCTTTTTAATTGCCAGTCCATGGCCAGAGAAGAATAAAGATTTCTAAGAATAGTTTGGTGCTACCACCAGCATTTTTATTCATTACCTTTGCATTGTGAGTACAAATAATCACTAAAAAGGGAGGAAGTAAATAATGTTTTAGTATTATGAAAGTAGTATCAATTTTATAGGCCTCCTGAAAGGGTTTTAGGACTACCAACAATCTTTGGATCAAGAACTAATGTCTTATAGAAATACATGTATACAAACTCACTGAAGCAGTGCTTTCAATGACAAAGTATTAGAAACAATATAATTGGCTAGTTCACAGCCTTTCTCTGCTTGTTGTTGGAGAGAATTAAGCTCTAAATACCTACCAAGGCATCTATTGATGTTTATCTCCTTTCCTCTCTATATAGAATAGTATTAGTTATGTACCGTCTTTGGAAGAATTGAAAAAATAGGCATTCAAATAACTTTTTGTGCTCTTTGGTTCAGATGAGGAACCCCTGATTAATTCTTGTTAAGGAATGGTTAAATTGAGACACAGTTATCTATAGCCATTAAAGGGAATGAGATAAATCTATATGTAGTAAAACTAAAACATCTTCATGAGTAAGTGAAAATTTGAGACTAATAGACAAATATTTATAGGGTGATTTGATTACATGTTACTTCAGGGAGACCTAGAAGGTTTCAAAACTGCTGAGAGGTTGCCTCTGCCATGGCAAGTGGGTCTTGGGTTTGGGGTAGGAGGTGGTTGAACTATTCTGTTTATCCCTACAGTTGGAAAAAATTTTGTACTATGTAAATAAAATTGTGATGAGTGCTGTGAAGGTATATAATAGGAAAACTCTTGGGGTAGTCACGGGAATCTGTCTGGGCCAACTCTTATCCTTCAGGGCTTTCTGCTTTGTAGGAACCTACGGCGGATCCGGAAATGTCAGCGTGGTCGAGAGCAGCAGGAAAAGGAAGGGAAAGAAGGCAACAGCAAGAAGAACATGGAGAATGTGGATAGCTTGGATAAACTGGAGTGTAGGTTCAAGCTGAACTCCTACAAGATGGTGTATGTGATCAAGTCTGAGGACTACATGTATCGGAGGACTGCCTTGCTCCGGGCTCACCAGGTGGGAACCTCTTTCCCCAGCTGGGACCAGCCTACCTCAGAGGCTTTTGGGTTTTTTCCTTTCCCTTTATGAAAACATTTACTTGGATTTGAGAATTAAGTGCACTGGTATATTATTAGGTTATTGAGGGTGTTACAACAAAGAACCACACAAACTGTGACTTAAACAATAGAACTTAATTATCTCAGAGTTCTGAAGGCTAGAAATACAAGTTCAAACTGGTGGCAGAGTAGATTCAAACCTCCTGAGGGCTGCCAGGAGAACTTGAGCTTGCCTCTCCTAGGCTCTGGTGGTTGGTTGGCACTTCCTGGTATTCATCGGCCTGCAGATCTCTGCCTTCATCTTCACATGGCATTCTCCCTGTGTACAAGTCTCTGTCCAGGTCTTCCCCCACAGTCATGTTGCACTAGGGGTTCACCCCACTAACAGTATATAACCTCATCTTAACTAACTACATCTGTAACCTTATTTCCAAACAAGGTCACATTCTGAGGTACTGAGGGTTAGACTTGAACATAGAAATTTGAAGGTAGGGCATGAAACAACCTGTAACAGGTGGTGGCACTTCCCAGTGAAGCTGCTGCCAGCACTTACTTCAAGTGGTGTTTCTTGTATGAAGCCTGCCTGTCTTTATGTGCTTCCTCAACTGTGAAAGTTTCATGGGGCACTTATGTACCAGGTATTGAGCCTGGCCCTGGGACTACAACCATGAAGTAGAGCATATAAGGAAGGCATGGTGATACATACTTCCAAGGAAGGAAACTAGGTGAAGTGACCCAAGCCCAGCTTTTGTTGCTGGAGAGACCTGTCTAGAGAAGTGATGTGGAAGGCCTGAACAGCAACACAGACCCACCCTGGTGAAGAGTTGGGGGTTCGTACTTTCTAGGTAAAGGAAACAATTGCAAGACTGGGAGGGAGAAGAATGTATGAAAAACTAAAACCTTCAGTGTCGCTAGAGCCATAAGGAAAGTGGAATGTGTGAGGTTGGAAGGGTAGGTAGAGGCCACATTGATTAGCCTCAGAGACCATGGTTTGGATTTTGTTCATGCTACATTGGGACATGGTTGGCAAAGATGGCTGGACTATGTGAGAATGGAACCGAATATGAACACAGAATTGGAAGGGCAGAGACCATTCAAAAGATTGCTTGTGTCCAAATGAAATGTGATGGTGACTGGGGCTAGTAGAAAGGTGGCAGTGGAATTGTAAGAATTAGACTGGAGATACAATTTGTAGGTAATGATCAGATTTCCCATTTGAGGTCAGAGAAAGGAGAACACCAAGGATGATGTCTGGCTGTTTTTGCTGTTTGGTTTTGTTTGTTTGTTTTGTTTGAAAAGTGGCAAGTTTAGGGATACGTTTGTTACTAGGATGAGATTCCTTTAAGGGGCAGATGAATACTCTGTTTTTAAATGGTTAAGTTTGAAAGGACAATAAAATATTTAAGTGGGAGATGCTAAGTGGATGGTCTGATACACCTGTCGCATAGTGCTGTGTGTGGTATATCTGTGTCTCCAATTCAGATTACTTGTGTGGCTGGGCAACCCCTAATTCATGCTTTTCCTCTGCTCTGCTTTGCACCTGGGCACCAATAAATATTTACAGGATGCATAGGCAGAAACAAACCTCCACTGAAGAGCTCTTGTGCCTCACACTCTACTGAGCCGGGGTGGAGATAATACTCTGAGGGAGAGTGAGTTTTAACCCTTTCAAGACTGGGGATATATACGTCCCAAAAGTCATATTGAAAGAGTTAAGCCACTCTGTTACTTAAGCCATCCTGTTACTTAGAGGTGGATTGCCATGCTGCTGACAGAAATGACCAATAGGTGCAACTCTCATGTCTCCCTTGGGGGTATTACGTGGGGGTATACTGGAACTAGCTGTGTTGCTGATTTTAAGATGTAGATGTATGAAAACAAGGAAATCTGTTTATCAAGTTTCCCGGGTAATACTAACGAATGGTAAAATTGAGAAGCACTGAGCTTGTTTTGCCCAGACCCCATGTTGGCATTTCTTTGGTGGCTCAGTGGGTTCCAACCACTTACATGCTTATGTTCTTAACCTCTTTCAGTTCTCTTTAAACATAGATTCCTATTGGTTTTGTGGGGTGTTCTTTTTGTTATTGTTGGTTTTGGTTTTCTGCACCTATTAACCAGTGGAATGAGAGACTTGAGCCCACGTCTTTCCTTTGCTACTTTAGAAAATTGGGCTTTGCACTGGGTGGGCCAAGAAGTCCATTTAGGTTTTTCCATAAAATAAAAGACCCATTTTCTCATTTTCATCAATAATTATTGATTTGGATATTTTGAATATGCCAGCTATCTCCTGCTATTGGCTTCTAGGGGGTAGAGGCAAGGGTGCTGCTAAACATCTTCCAATGTATAAGACAGCCCTGCAGCAAAGACTTATTTGACCAAAATGTCAATAGTATCAAGTAACTTTGCAAACCACTTTTGACACATTCAGTCAGTCACAGCACCTTCCCTATACATTGCACAAATCTTTTTTTTTTCATTTTTACCTTTCTTGAAATAATAAAGCATAATATGCCAAAAATGTTACATATCTTCTTTCATCTTCAATATTAAAATGGCTGCACAAAAAATTTACCAGTTATGAGGGGTATTTTGTTTGTTTGTCTTTTTAATGTACACTGACATGGCAGCTGTCACAATACAGTCTAGCAAAACTGTTTCAAATGAAGTTAAAGACAACTAGGCACTACCAGAACCATCATATGAATAAAACAAAACAAACTTTTTAACTAAACCAATGTTTGAAGGTTGTTTTTAGTCCTAGTTCATGGATTTTGTTTGTTTGTTTTTGCTTGTTTTGTTTTGCAGTCCCACGAGCGTGTAAGCAAGAGGCTCCATCAGAGGTTCCAGGCCTGGGTAGATAAATGGACCAAGGAGCATGTGCCCCGTGAAATGGCAGCAGAGACCAGCAAGTGGCTCATGGGTGAGGGGCTGGAGGGCCTGGTGCCCTGTACCACCACCTGTGACACAGAGACCCTGCACTTTGTGAGCATTAACAAGTACCGTGTCAAATACGGCACAGTGTTCAAAACCCCATAACTGCAAAGCCAGAGCAGATAACTTGAGAGAGGTGTGTGTGGGGTGGGGGTGGGTTCACATGTCCCCACACACACTGAAGAAACAAGGAAGATGCCTTTCAAGCCTCACTGGGCCACTCTGGGACATGGCCACCTAATCTGTATGTGCAGCCTGGCACCAAGTGGGCTACTTGTAATAAACTTGGGTACCTTACAAAGCGGACCAGAGCTGGAACTTTCCCCAAAGGGGTTATACTACCCTGGAGAGGAAAGCACATGCAAGCACAGACACGAGGCTTGCTTGCACACACCAGCAGAGCTAAGACTGGAGTCTCCTGGGGCCTGGCCTTCAATGAGGGAACCAGATGCTATTCATATCTTGGCTGGATGGGTGTACATTGACAGACTGGGGAAGGATACAACGCCCAGGGTTGTAACTCTCATGGTCACTGCTCCTCTTCTATCCCCCCAATAGGGGAACAAAACTGGATTTGATCTCCCTCCCCCCGCCCCCACCCCCGCCCCCCGGTCACTCGAGCACATTTAGAGCATTCATTAGATTTTATCTGGGACCTGCAGTTTGGCTTTGGGATTGATCATCTTGTGGATTTGATTCCTGACAAGTCCCTTGCTGCCTCCCTTTTACTCTCTCCTCCAGTTATCAACCTCAACAAGTTCAAATTAGTCCTTTTTAGCTCCTGTGGAACTGTTTTGTACCTGCTTCTTTACAAGTCTGCCCTAGTACCATCCACCAGCTTTACTCTCTCTCTCTCACACAATTTTAACTTGATTTTTTTTTGTAAATAATGTACATACTGTCAATTTTTTATTAAAGGAAATATGCTTTGATGTGCTAGCATAACTGTTCTAGCTTCTTGTGTACCATAGTTCTTTGTGGCTTCGGATTTAGTATCTATGAACAGGTGTGCAAGACATTTATTACACTTTTTACCAAAGGGAGTACTGTTGTAGTAATTTTGTGTAAAACTTGTCTTTCCCTTGCCCCAACTTTTTTTTTTCTTTTTTTCCCCCTTTTTTTTTTTTTTTCCTTTTCTTTTTTTTTGTAAATAAATAAAGCTTGGTTCTTAAGGAATAAACTTGCAACCCAAGTCCCTTGTCCTCACCAGAGAACTATTATGAAGCAAGGTTTGGGCTCAGTTAATCAGTGGTACTAACAGGCTTTTGATTTAGTTCGTGGTCACATATCTCAACTCAAAGTATTCTAAAATTTTGAAGCAGAATATTTAATTCTCCCAGTGTTTTTTTTTCCTCTTATTTTAACTATTTAGAAATATGTGTGCTATTTGGGTAAGCTGTCTAGCTATATAGTTTGTGTTTCCCTACATATTTTTTTTTCTTACCCTTATTGGAATGGGGTGAACAACTTAAACATCAAACCAGTATTTGGAAGAAGTGCGTATAAGGTGTATGGTATATAATTGGGGTTGGGAGGGAGATTTTTTGGCACACTTAATTACTAACTGCAAATGGGATATATCTCATATAAATTTAAACTGGCATATATTTAGACATGAGTGATTAGGATTTTTATATGTGGTTAGCCTGGACTTCTGATGGATTTTCCTCCAGCAATCGGTAAAATCCTTCCAGAAATCAGGGAAAGTAATCAGTGTTTTGTGTGGTTTTGTCTGTCTCTTACACACACACCCCATATCCCCGCTTGCCATCCCTACACACACACACACATTTTTGGCTTCTGGACTTTTAAAATCCATGGTTGTCTTCTGGCGTGTTTGTGGGGGGCGGGGAGTGACATGGGACTGAACCCAGAAATTTAGGCAAAAGAGCCCTTTATGGGAAGGGAGTCTAGGGTGAAGCTGGGCAGTGCCTGACTTGGGGAGGAGAGATCTTCAGGTTTTCCCAGTAATAACCTGTTCCCCTCTGCTTACTCATGAAAGATCCTGTTGATCTGAGATTATGGAGAAAATTGATGGGACCCCAGGTGTTGCTGTCTGTGCACAGCGTTATGTACAGCGCACCTGCTTGCAAATTCAGGAATAGGGTTTCAGGACCAGTTCAGAAGACAAGCCCAACCCACCAGTGCAACCAAAAAGAAGGGGAATGTTACCTACAGGCAGGGTTTTCACAGACAGCATTTTTGTCCCTCTTGTCTTCTGACAATCTATAAATCCAGCCTATATTAGAGCCAGCAAATTGTATTTAATTTCAGTTGTTTGACATTGTGTACTTGGTCACTTTTCCATATGATTTGCATTTGGAATGTAAATATTGACTTGGTTAGTGTTTATATTAAAACATCAGGGCTAATGCTGTGCATATGTTTTTATTAGTAATGATTTTGTAGACAAGAACTCTGAATCCTAGGAGGAAAAAAAAGTAAAAGTGAAAAGGAAACTAGAGGTGGCCCTGGCTTTATGGCTTCTCTGAACTCTTCAGTCCTGTATGGTGGAATACAGTATTCCATTCGGATCATTTTTTAAATTTCCTGTTTAATGACAAAAGGTCTTGATTATTCACCATGACTAACATGCCATCTCAAATCAAAATCTTTCCAGTCATAAATATAAAGTAGGTAGTAGAGGAAGCTAAGGTTACTGGGGTGCAAATTCATCCCTAATTACCACCATATCCATTCCTGGCGCCCCAGCTCTAGGTTTTCGAGGGAACCAGAGGCATAGCTGGTACAGGGTCTCCTTATTTGTTGCTGCTGAGGCCGAGTAATCTGTCGTGGTTAACTGTTCCATTTCTCTGTCCTGGGATTTGAGAATAATCATTCCAATTTACCATTTTATTTTGGGATTTGCCAAGAGACCCACCAACCCGGATGAGATACAGGGAAGCCCCGGAAGCACTTTTAGTGCCCTGCTTTTACATTCCGAGCAGTTGGGCGCGGTGTTGCAAGAAAAGCATCCCGCGGTTGGAAGGCAACTTTTGGACGCTGGAACCTTTGGTTCCAGTCGACTCTGGCAGCACCCGGGGCCTTCCGGGGAGAGCACTCGGCATGCAGCAATGGCGGCGGCGCCTGTTCTGAAACACTGGCGCACTACGTTGGAGCGGGTGGAAAAATTCGTGTCGCCGTTGTACTTTATGGACTGTAATCTCCGCGGCAGGTGTGGCCCCCTCGCTGGGGGCGCTGGCCGGAGCTTCCGTGGGCCTCAGCCTTCTTTTCTGGGGAGTAACCCACACTGCGGCCATTTGGCTATGCAGACTGAGGGATTAAGTACCCGCCCTCTACATACAGGGTTTGGGTGGAGAGGAATGGTTGGATAGGCAGTGTTGTGGGATCACGCATCCCACCTGGTGAGCAGGTGGGAAGCTGGCCTCCAGCGCAAGCCCATTAGCTCCTCCTGCTCAGGCTCTTCGGGGACAGCTGCCCAGTGGCTGCGCTCTCCAGTTTCCTGACGCCTGAGAGGCTTTCCTACCAGGAGGCAGTCCGGCAGGACTTCCGCCCCACGCAGATCGGTGACAGCTTCGGACCAACGTGGGTAATGCCCAGAGTAGGGTGGGGCCAGAAGACCAAAGGGAAGGTCCTCCTCTGAGGTGGTTCACGTCTAAGAACCAGACCTCCATCTTAGGCCCTCTGTCGGGCACAGCACTTGGAGCAGAAGAGCACCCCCTGCTGGGAACATCTTCCCTGGTCCCTTAGCATGAAAGAGTTCCTTCTCCCATTTATCCCAGTCCTTGGACTGCCCTTAAGAATGGGACTCAGAATGGATCACAGACCCCTGGCTTCTCTGCCTGTTTCCATCACCAAACTTCATTTGCTCCTTTATTGTTTATCAAGTCTGAATATCTTGTAATGCATAAAGTCTCAAGCCTGTACTGCCCCTTAATCCAAGGAAGTCTTATTTCAGAAGGATAGGGCTTCCACCCTGAGGCCCACCTAAGTGGCTCTCTTGCAGATGGTGGACCTGTTGGTTCCGGGTGGAGCTGACAATCCCAGAGGCATGGGTGGGTCAGGAAGTTCACTTCCGCTGGGAAAGTGATGGAGAAGGCCTGGTGTGGCGTGATGGGGAACCAGTTCAGGTAAGGAGTCTTGCCCTAGGAACAGAGATGGCCACATTTTAGCTCTGATCTCTAGAGTAGCTCTGCTGGCAGGATGGTATCAGGATTTCAGGTCTGGGGATGTTGATACTTGGCCCCTGCCCTTAGGTCCCTCTCACACCAAGTAAACTAAGTGGACGGCTTTTGAGTTGGAACATAATTAGTGCTAAACCAACTGTGCCACTGACTGCCATCCACATTCTGGGCTGAAAATAATTACTTTAAAATAGTTCTGAATAATATAAAGTAAAAATTTTAAGTCCTCTTCCTCTAAAGTAATGGATCTCTGCCGACCTACCACCTCATCCCAGTTCTCCACATATAACTAACCACTATTAAATGTCTTGTTTATGCATCTATTTTTATAATCCTATTTAGGTCTTTAATGACCATTTATAGATTAAGAAGCTGAGATGTATAGAGGTTAGTTCACTTGTTCAGTTCGCACAGCTTTCATTTCAGTTGGACTCTAAATCTCAGGGTAGGATTGTATGTACCTGTATGGCAATCCTTCCCTTCCTCCATCACTCCAGTGGCTCAGCGGATGTCTCCTGAATGCCCTATCTGGGCCACACTCTATGCTAAGCACTGGGAATAAAACGGAATGAGATAAACCTGTTTGTGGCTTTATAGAATTTTCTTCAGTATACTTATTCAGGGCTATAGAGGCCACCAAAAGCCACACCTACGCCCTGGCTGGTAGCACAGTGGATAAGGCGCCAGCCTGCGAACTCGAAGGTCACAGGTTCCATACCCCAGCCAGGGCACATACCAGGTTGCAAACCAGGTCTCCAGTCAGGTCCATGGCTGGAGGCAGGTGAAAGGCAACCATACATTGATTTCTCTCTTCCTCTCTGCCTCTCTCCCTTCCCCACTTTCTAAAAATGAAATTTAAAAAAAAGCCACACCTAGGTCTCCTGATGCCTTCCCAAGACTGCCCATAAGCCAGGGGATTTTATGCTGGTCCCATTTCATGGTCATGGGGGTTGGGCCTTGCCTGGGAGAAAGAAGCCAAAGATGGGGGATGGGGGGGGGGGGGGTCTTGCACTTCCTCAGCTTATACTCTACCTGAACTGTCTAAAAACCTCAGACTCTGTCTCATTCTACTCCCATCAGGGTTTGACCAAAGAAGGGGATAAGACCAGCTATATCCTGACTGATAGGCTAGGGGAAGGAGACCCTCGGAGGTGAGTAAGTCCCTGTGCTCTGGTTGACCAAGGCTGTGCAGGAGGGAACTTCAGGGGGGAAGGACACATTAGTGGGAGTTAAGGCCCAGAATGATCTTGGAAACGCATCTACTTTTACCCAACCATCTTCAAATCTCAAAGTTTAGTTTTTAAAAGCAAAGCACAAAGAAGTAAATACCTCCTATTATACCACCACCTAGAGATGAACATTATTCACAGGTCAGAATTCATCTCATAAATTTACTAGTTGAGACTATATTTCTTTGATGTTTTGTGTCCTGAATTTTTTCATTCTATATTATAAAATGGGCATTATGACACCATTAAAACTCAGTTTCTTAGATGTTACGATTGTATGTTACAATATTTATTGAACTCTGTGTGTGTGATGCTTCCAGACACTGGAGCTATGTTGGTGAGTAATGTGCTCTACAGCAAAGGGACTCATTCATACTTATGCCATTACAAAACTGATGAGGACTCAGAGAAAACACTGGGAACTCAGTCTTGAGACTCTGTTCCAGACTTAGGAGAAGGTGGTAGGAGGGTCAGGGACGACTCCCACAAAGAAGCCGTGTTTGCTCTCTGAAGACTCAGTAGAATAGCAATGCAGCTGATAGGTCTTTGCTCTGGGGGATCAAAGCATGTTTTTAATATGCGAAGATAGTTCTGAGACCAAGGTCGTGCTTTGTAAAGACAACTTTGGGAACAAGAGGCTAAACAGCAGTGTAATTCACACAGTTCCAGATTGAGCTACTTGGTTCTCACCAATCGTAATAGAGCTCTCATCATTACCACATGGGTTCAGGCTGGTGTTTCTACTGTGATCCTCTTCACACAAACTTGACATATGGGGTCGTAGAGTTGAATGGGGAAGGGTTACCTGGATGCCTTCTCAGTCCTCCCTCCCCAAGCCCCCAGAGGCCTCTGCCAGTCCCTTGGCCTGAGACTCCTTTTCCACATTTGTAGCCTCATCCTATATGTGGAAGTTGCCTGCAATGGGCTCCTGGGGGCCGGGAAGGGGACCATGATTGCAGCCCCAGACCCCGAGAAGATGTTCCAGGTGAGCAGGGCCGAGCTGGCCTTGTTCCACCGGGATGTCCACAAGCTCCTAATGGATCTGGAGCTGCTGTTGGGCATGGCCAAGGTACTTGATGCCCCCACCCCACCTGGTCACACTAGAACTCCAGGCAGGTTGTTTCTTGGGTCAGACAATTGGGACTTTGGGAATGCACAGTAGAGTGTTTCTGCCTGCCCCAGAGTTGATGTAATGGAAAGGAGGGAAACAGTGCTCAACGGGCAAAGATTTGGAAGTAGGGAAGAGCTCTGCTGAAAACCCTTGGGAGATTAGTTGGGCCTAGTTCAGGAGACGCAAGCTTGCTTGAGTTGGGGATTAAGAGGCAGAACTCTTGCTGCAGGGCCTCGGGGAAGACAACCAGCGCAGCTTCCAGGCCTTGTACACAGCAAACCAGATTGTGAACATTTGTGACCCCGCCCAGCCTGAAACCTTCCCTATGGCCCAGGACCTGGCCTCCAGGTTCTTTGGCCAACGTGGAGGTGAAAGCCAACATACCATCCATGCCATGGGGCACTGCCACATTGATACAGGTAGGGGGGCACTTGGTCGGATTGGCTAGGGGATGCAGGAGTGACCCTGAAACCCTGGCTGTGCCCTAGGAAGCGCTGTGATCCTCAGCAAGTTACTGCCCCTCGGGCTTCTGTCTTCTCATTTGTAAAATGGGGCAAGGAGACTATACTGGGCTTTGCTAGGTGTAGCTTTGTATATCTTTCAACGAAATCTGATGCTCCATGTGAACCTGTGCTAGGTATTAGAGGGTAGGATTATAGAGACTTGATGATCACAAAATAGACACAGTTGGGACCACGATGGAGGAAGACACAACCATCTGGGGAGATGGAATTCAAGAGAGGCTTTGGAGAGAAGGTGCTCCTGAGCTGAGTGAAAATGAGCAAGAGTTTGATAGAGTGCCCAAGTTGTCAGAGAAGAGTAATGTGGAAGTAATAAGAGATGGGGCTGCTCAAGCACAGGGGAGGTTTACTGGGGAGGATCAAGCTTTCAGTTCAGAACCCCATGAGTTTGCAGTGTCTGAGGCTTATAGGAAATACATGTGTTTGAACAAGCTCCTCAAGGTGTTGATTCTGATGCAACTAAAGTTTCTGGAACACAGAACCAGGGCTTTCTCTTTGGCAAGGTCTGGAGTGGAGGGTGGGGGCTCTGGTAAGGAAGGAGCTGAGGCCTTGAGGTCAGAGGAGGCTATAGTGCTCCATGTCAGATGGCTAACCAGGCAAGGTTCAATCTAGGGAGCTGCACCCTCTGTTCTGGTCCCATCAGTGAGTGTTAGCAGTTGGGTTAACTCTGGCAGCACCTTAACGAATCCTCTCTGGGGCCTTCATTTCCTGACCTCCAAAATTGACCTGATGGCCTTCGTGGCCTCCCTATCCCACCCCTCCTCCCATGTAGCAGGAGTGATTTGTAGTGGTAGACTCTAGGAAGACCCTAGAGACCCAGACTGGGCCTGGTCAGGGTGCTGGGGTCCAGGGGTGAGGCTGGAAGTCTATGTGGAGCTGGGGACCTTGCTGCTCTTTCTCCCCGTCTAGCCTGGCTTTGGCCCTTCAAGGAGACCGTGCGGAAATGTGCCCGGAGCTGGGTAACAGCTGTGCAGCTCATGGAGCGGAACCCTGAATTCATCTTTGTCTGCTCCCAGGTCAGAGGGACATCCATGTGGGGGCACCAGAAGCCCAGTAGATTCAACAATGAGGTTCTGAGGACCTCCCCAGCCTGAGGGTCAGGGTTCTTCCCCACCTTCAGTTGTCCGCTAGATCCCAGATTTTTGGCCCTGGGTGGGGTTCTTGTCACTCCGGTCACAGCTTCTGCCCCAATTGCCTCCCAGGCTCAGCAGCTCGAGTGGGTAAAGAACTACTACCCAGGCCTCTATACCCGGCTCCAGGAATTTGCCTGTCGTGGGCAGTTTGTGCCCGTAGGGGGCACCTGGGTGGAGATGGTAAGTGCAGCCGGCCCACCATCAACCTAGGGCCAGCCACACTGTCATGGGCTTCCCTCCTCAGCTTTCTTCAAGTCCTCCAAACCATCTATGGCAGTCCCTAGAATTCCAAGGCCTGGGAGTTGAAGGGGGAGGAGGGTCTTAATTAAGGTGACAGGCTGTCTGCATGACCCAGCCTAGAAGCTCCCCATCCAGCAGATAGACAGTCAGTCTGAAGCCAGGAGAGACACAGTTGCCGGGTCTAGCTGTAACCCCTGGGTCAGCAGTGGCTTCTGGTGGGGTGGGGTTGGCTTGAGCTCTCGCCTCTTCCCCATCTGTGCGGATTCCCTCTTTCCTCACTGCCAGGATGGCAACCTTCCCAGTGGAGAGGCCATGGTGAGGCAATTTCTGCAGGGCCAGAACTTCTTCCTGCAGGAGTTTGGGAAGATGTGCTCTGAGGTAGGCTGGGAGCTGCTATCCCTGCAGGCAGATTGGGTTAGAGCTTGATGTGGAAGGATGAGGGGCTGAGACTAGGGCTGCTCTGCCAAAAGCCCTGGTTCCCTTGCCTCAGAGGCCCTTTTCCTGCAGTTCTGGCTCCCAGACACATTTGGCTACTCAGCACAGCTTCCCCAGATCATGCGCAGCTGTGGCATCAGGCACTTCCTGACCCAGAAATTGAGCTGGAACTTAGTGAACTCATTCCCGGTGAGCAGACCCCAGGGCGGTCACATTAGAGTGTGCCTGGGTCCCACCTGGCCCATTCATCTCTCTCCAGGCTTATTCAGGGGTCCTGGACAAACCACCCAACCCCCACCTAGAGAGGGCATGCCTCTTCCAGGGGCATACTAGGGGTAGGGCAGGCCTGGAGCTCCCAGCTCTGCCTCAGCTCTGACACTGTGTCTGCTTCTGCCTGCCCACAGCACCATACCTTTTTCTGGGAGGGGCTGGATGGCTCCCGTGTGCTGGCTCACTTCCCACCTGGTGACTCCTATGGAATGGAGGGCAGTGTGGAGGAGGTGAGGGGGTATCTCCTGGCCAAAATAGGGCCAGGGAGGTAGGCTGGAGAGGGCTGGATGTCCTGTCCCAGACAACCATGCCAACCTGCCCCTGCCTGTCCAGGTGCTCAAGACCGTGGCCAAAAACCGGGACAAAGGGCGGACCAACCACAGTGCCTTCCTCTTCGGCTTTGGGGATGGGGGTGGTGGCCCCACCCAGACCATGGTGGACCGCCTGAAGCGACTATACAACACAGATGGGCTACCCAGGTCAGACCTGGCCCACCGGCAGCCCTCACTGAGCTGCTCAATCAGCCCTTGCCATGAGCCCCTCTTTCTGGTCAGATATTTGGCCCCACCCATCCACTGGGCCTGTCCTGCTCCAGCCCTGGGCCAGAGGCTCCTCCTAACTTATATCTGTGGGGGGGTGAGGTGGGGTGAAAGCTGAGGGATATGAAGGAGCTTAAGCTCACCAGAGGGAAACTCCTGGGGTTTCCAGAGCTGGTTTTGTGCAGACAGCATTCTGGGGGCAGCTCCTTTCTTTAGGGCCTGGATCTCTTGCCTGTTCTGGTATGGATGAAGGGTGAGTCATGTGGCCCCTCAAGGCTGGGAAACCCAGGCTTGCAGTGTCCCTCAGGGTGCAGCTGTCTTCTCCTGGGCGACTCTTCTCAGCGCTGGAGAGCGACTCAGGACAGCTCTGCACGTGGGTCGGGGAGCTTTTCCTGGAGCTGCATAACGCCACCTACACCACCCATGCCCAGGTCAGGAGCTAGTCACTCAGCCGAGCAGGGAGCGTGTGCCCTGTGCTCTGTAAAGGGTCAGTGAAAGAAACAGGACAGAGCCCATCAGGATCTAGGGGAGGAAGCTTGCACTCCGAGGAGGAGTGGAAAGAAGTGCAAGAGGCAGGTTGATCAGAAGGCTTGCTCTGAGGGAGGGAGGCATTTGGGACATGTCACCACAAGAGGCTTTATCCAGGGGGTCCTGGGGAGCCATCAGGAGTTAGGAGCCAGGATGGGCTTTGGAAAGTGTTCTGAGATGCTTGAGCAGGTTCTAGACTCACCCTCCTTGTCCTGCTGGCCTGGGCTCAGATCAAGAAGGGGAACCGGGAGTGTGAGCGCATCCTGCACGACGTGGAGCTGCTCAGCAGCCTGGCCCTGGTTCGCAGCGCCCAGTTCCTGTACCCAGCAGCCCAGCTGCAGCACCTCTGGAGGTCAGCCTGGCTCTGCCTGTCATCCACCTGACTCCCCACAGACACCTCTGCAGCTGCCCCTCCCAGCCTTCATTCTTTCTACCCTCCTGGCCTTCCCCGTCCCTGCCCTTGCCCCTTGCAGGCTCCTACTCCTGAACCAGTTCCATGATGTGGTGACTGGGAGCTGTATTCAGCTGGTGGCAGAGGAAGCCATGTGCCACTACGAAGGTTAGGCTGAGAACAATCCCACCGTTCTTTTCAATACCTAGGGCCAAACCTAGAGTGTCACTGGTGGGTTACTCAGGTCATCCCAGAAGCATTGCCCACTTGTGACCTACCAATTTCTCCTCAGATATCCGCTCCCATGGCAACACACTGCTCAGCACTGCTGCTGCAGCCCTGTGTGCCGGGGAACCAGGTCCCGAGGGTCTCCTCATTGTCAACACTCTGCCCTGGAAGCGCACTGAAGTCCTAGCCCTGCCCAAGCCAGGCGGAGCACACAGCCTCGGTATGCGCTAGGGAGAGGGGTTGCTAGTGGAGCGGGACCAGCAGACAGGGCCAAGGGTCAGGACACTTCCCTGTGACCTCTGCCTTGGGGTGCCCCAGGCTGGAAAGAGCAGTAGTAGTATCCCCGCATCCCAAAGCGAGGTTCCTAGAAGTTCAGGGGGGCCGCACTGATGCCCAGTCCTCATCCCCAGCCCTGGTGACAGTGCCCAGCATGGGTTATGCTTCCGCTCCTGCCCCCACCGCATTGCAGCCCCTGCTGCCCCAGCAGCCTGTGTTTGTTGTGCAAGAGGTGAGTGCTGGAGTGCCCAGGTGGGTCAGGGCTGCCCTGGAACATCCCTAACAACATGGGGGTTCTGAGCTCCCCAGACTAGAGCAAGTGGTGAGGTGGGGCTGAGGTCAGGGGCTATTGGTTGCGGGAAGTCGCTGCCAATTCAGTATCAAGGTCCCCTTCTGCCAAGACTGATGGTTCTGTGACTCTGGACAACGGCATCATCCGAGTGAAGCTGGACCCGACTGGCCGCCTGACGTCCCTGGTGCTGGTGTCCTCTGGCAGGTGCCAACCTCACTGATCTCTCCCAGGATCTGGCAGGTGGCTCCCAGGCCCTGTTCCCTCTGGCCACAGCACTCCTCACAGCAGCCCGCCTGTGGGCACTGGGCTGGGACCCACTCATGGAGCAAGGCAGGCTGGGCTGGGGAGACCCTTGTCCGCTGCATCTGTTCACCCTGCCCCCACCTAAACTTGGGTCTTTGGAGAGATCCAGGTCATGCAGTGGTGAAGCACCAATGCCCATCTCTTTCCAGGGAGGCTATTACTGAGGGTGCTGTGGGGAACCAGTTTGTGCTGTTTGATGATGTCCCTTTGTACTGGGACGCGTGGGATGTCATGGATTACCACCTGGAGACACGGTGAGGGTTGGCAGGATGTTTGGGGGGATTGGGGGTATACGGGCCTGTTGGGACCTCCATCAGCTGGGCCTGGCTCAGTGCCTCACACCCCTGACTTCCAGGAAGCCAGTACTGGGCCAGGCAGGGACCCTGGCAGTGGGCACTGAAGGTGGCATACGGGGCAGTGCCTGGTTCCTGCTGCAGATCAGCCCCAGTAGTCGGCTCAGCCAGGAGGTGGTACTGGACGTTGGCTGTCCCTATGTCCGCTTCCACACTGAGGTAACTGGGGTAGGATGGTGGCTGCCTTCCCTAAGTGTGTCTGGTAAGGAGGGGCCAGCCCAGGCCTGTGTGTCTCTTCCTTCCCTTCCCTTTGACCCCTGTCCCAGGTGCACTGGCATGAAGCCCACAAATTCCTGAAGGTGGAGTTCCCTGCCCGTGTGCGGAGCCCCCAGGCCACCTATGAAGTCCAGTTTGGGCACCTGCAGCGGCCCACCCACTACAACACCTCTTGGGACTGGGCTCGGTTTGAGGTATGACATGGGGGAAGGGGGTGGGTCTTCCCTGGCTGGGGAGAGACTAGTGTGGAATGGGGTGATAAGGAAAATGGGCAACACTTGCTGGTTCCTGACATGCGTGCCCAGCACTGTGCTAAATGCTTTATGTTTAGTTTGCCACAGGGACCCATTTGGTAAGCTCAGTGCTAATTCTTTCCATTTCACCGGTAAGGAACTGAGGCATACTCTAGACAGTGGGTGGTGTGCCCAGGGCCTCCTAGTGTGAGAGTTGGCATTCCATCCTGGGGCCCCAGATCTTGCCTTCCATTTAGTTACGGGGACAAAAGGAGGAAGGGCCACAAAGTGGGTCTGGGATGTGCCCTCCAGGTGTGGGCCCACCGCTGGATGGACCTATCGGAACATGGCTTTGGGCTGGCCCTACTCAATGACTGCAAATATGGAGCAGCCGTTCGGGGCAATGTCCTCAGCCTCTCACTGTGAGTGTTGTGCCAACCTGGGGCCAGCTTTGGGGTCTACCAGGATCAAAACTTCCATCCAGCCCATTTCCTCCTTCCTTGCAGCTTGCGGGCACCTAAGGCACCTGATACCACTGCTGACATGGGGCGCCATGAGTTCACATATGCGCTGATGCCGCACAAGGGTGAGTGCTGCCTTGCCCCTTCTCTGCTTTTCTCCAAACCCCGGTTTCTCCAACAGTTGGTGGGGAGGGGAAAATAGCTGCCCTGTGCCCTTACCCTCCTTTGCACCTTGTGTTCTTTTCCTGGCCCATGTCCAGGCTCCTTCCAGGATGCTGGCGTTATTCAAGCAGCCTACAGCCTCAACTTTCCACTGTTGGTGCTTCCCACCCCAGGCCGGGCACCAGTGGCTGCCTGGAGCGCCTTCACTGTGTCTTCCTCAGCAGTGGTGCTGGAGACCGTCAAGAAGGCAAGGGGCCCAGGCTGATGTGGCTCAGTGGTTTGGGTGGTGGCCTGTAAATCTGGGCACATTCCTGGGTTACAGGCCAGGTCCCAGCTGGGAGTACATGGGAGGCAAACCACACATGGATGTTTCTCTTTCTCCTTCCCTTTCCCTTCTTTCTAAAAATAAATTTTAAAAATCCTAAAAAAAAAAAAAAAAGTAAGGAGCAGGGTGGAGTCCCAGCTGGGTCTATCCTTGGCCCCACCCACTGTCCCCTTCCCTCCCTAGGCTGAAACCAGTCCCCAGGGCTGTACTCTGGTGCTCAGGCTGTATGAGGCCCATGGCAGCCACGTGGACTGCTGGCTGCACACTTCGCTGCCTGTTCAAGAAGCCATCCTGTGAGTAGGGTGTGGGGTGGGGGTGGAAGGGAGTTCTGCCCTCATAGGGTTCTCATGGCCTGTCCTGTTCTGCAGCTGTGACCTCCTGGAATGCCGAGACCCTGCTGGCCACCTGCCCCTTAGAGATGGCCGCCTGAAGCTCACCTTTTCTCCCTTCCAAGTGCAGTCTCTGTTGCTAGTGCTGCAGCCTCCCCCAGAACTGAGTCCCTGAGATTGTGGAAAGCTTTGGGGGTCTCCTTCCCAGCCTGAAGCAAGGATGAGTGGCTTCTTGAAGAATAAATCCTGTCTCAGGAACTGGGATGTCTCCCCTTAGGCCTCATCCTTTCCATTGTAGGGCAAAGGCTTTCCCCCAAGCATTTGAGGGCAGTGGAAAAATCTAAGGCATGTGTGCAAGGTATGGATTGCAACCCCCTTGAGAGAGTGGGGACATGATGACCACACGAGAGCATGGGATAAGCAGCACCTCCCAGGATCAGCAGGCAGAGGGCCTGGGGTTCGGGGGTTCCAGCTAGCTCCACTAGGAAGGGGGCCCTTCAGGTCCAGGCTGGGGAGCAGCCACAGGCCCTGAAGGACCCTGGGCTGGAGGAGCTATTAAGCCTAGACTGCCTGGGGCCAGGCCCTCTGCTATGAGGGCCTGGCCCTGCACAGACACAAACTGTCCTCTGATAGCCCGGGCATTGAGGCCTGGCATGGGGCTCAGTTTGCCTTGCTGGGGAGGTAGCCCTCTTGTAGTTAGGGACAGACAACAGGCCATCTTAACTCTGCCATCCCAGACCTTCTGTAGCCAACCCAGGAAGTTTATTATATATATGTGTGTGTGTATATATATATATATAGCATTTTTCATGTGGGCTTTAAAAAATGGGGACAGTGGGATGCAATTTAAAAACCATGGTTGTATAGGAAGCAACCACAGTGCCACAGGCATCCAGCCCCCTTCAACCACTACCTGCTTCTAGGCTGCACAGGCCCCCAGGGCAGGGTGGCAGGAGAGCACAGATGCAAGCAAGGAGGTAACCCCACTAGGAGGCCGAAGTCTCCTCAGGCTCCAAAGATGGGGTGTCAGTCTTGATCTTTGAGGGTCTGCAGCAGCCTGCGGGGAGGACAGGTGAGGTGGCAGCTCAGCCCCCGGGGGTTGACGGCTTCCCCAGCAGCCTTCCTCCCACCTTTGTCTGCCTGCATTGTCATCCTTTCCTTCTGGAAACTCCCTCTGACCCCAGAGGATGCTGAGGAAAGCCCACCTGAGTGTTCCCATCACCTCCTCCTCTTTCCCTTCTCAGTGACTGGAGGGACTTTGGGGTCCTGTTGGAGGCTGGTCCCCTCAGGCTGCTGGGCTGCAGTTTGCTCAGGAAGGCCTCTTCGTGCCTTTCGTGTCCCGGAGAGGGCCTTGCTTGGGGGTGGAAGGTCCTGGGTGGAGGAGACCCAGGGTCCTGAGGTGCTCTTGAGAACAGTTTAGAGGTTGGTTAGGACCCACCATGGCTCCCCAGAGTCAACAGAAGCCAGCTGCCCAAAAGCTGGCCCTGGGGAATGCAGGCAGGGCAAGGAGAGTGCAGAGAGGGGTTGGGAACAGGCATCCCTACCTCTGCTCTGTCCTCAGGACCCCGCCGTGATCCCTTGGATGTCTTCTTACGGGACTTGCCCCCTGAAGGACACTTCAGGTTGGTGTCGCAAGGTCCTCCAGCCTTGGGCCCTTTCTCCAGACCCCCACTGTCCCACTCTGGGGTGACTCAGAGTCACCCCAGACTCTGAGTCCAGGTGACTGGAGTGGGGACTGCTGCAACCCTTTCAGGCAACCCAGCCATTCCATCCTCTTAGCTTATTATACTCGTATTAGGAGTAGCTTACCTCTGGGTGCTAAAGGTCCAGGATCCCCCTAAGATAGAACAGGGAGAATTCAAGGATCAGCCTGGTTGGGGTAGTGGTCATTGTTCCTTGGAGAGGCAGGACTCACACCTATTTTTCCAGATCAGTGTGGTTCCTCCCCACACTGCCTCTCTGTCTGCCCCTGTCCTGCCAGGTCTGAGGCAGCGTCAAGGCAACCCTGCTGTGCTGCTCTACTAGCTGGGAGCCTGGGACTCAGGAGGGGAATGGGAATAGCATAAGGAAGGCTTAGACCCTCAGGGACAGTGACACTTGGGGGCCTAGAAAGACACCCCATCTCCTGCCCAGCTGTGACCCCAGGTCTCTACCACACACCTCTTTGGATCTCTGTTTGCCTGTGTGAACATTAGGACCCAAACCTGGAACCAGATGGTGCGGCCTTGCCGGTCCCGCAGGGAGCTCATGCCCGCCATGCTGTAGCACTGCAGCCAGGCTCGAAAAGCTGCAAAGTCCTCCTCCCCACTCTCCTGCCCGTAGCCCTTGCCCCCTGTGGATAGAGGAGCCAGGCAGAGATCAGACATCAGAGTCAGGCTGGGTCGAGGGGGGAGTCTGATAGACTGAGTCAGGAGCCAGGGCTCTCCCTTCCCCAGCTGTATGACCTCAGGCTGGTGTCATCCCCACTCTGGGCCAAGGCTTGTCCACCCTGGAGAGGGATTAACAATCCTTGCACTGCCTGTCTCATGGGCATCTTGGAGGACAAAACACCTAACAAATGAGGGGGCCTGGTCCATTCAGGAACAACGGTGACTACAAACAAATTTACTAGGCCGGGAATCGGGCTGAGAGAGGGGCAGCAACTGTCCTGGGATTGTCCAGTATGCCAACACAGAGGAAGTTGGCTGTATTTGCCTCCCAAGCCTTACCCAGCTGGACCACTTCCTTGGGCACTGAGTGGCACAGCTCCAGCAGATCTGGGTTCTGCAGCTTGGCCCTGATCTTCTGGCTCAAGGTCAGCTCTGGATTCTAGAGAAAGGGCAGGGATGGGCTCTGGCTGTAGGCATAGCAGAAGACAGCTGACCCCACTGTGAACAGACCTTCTCTGAGCTTGGCAGGACTCAGAGATGGTTCATACCCTTCCTCCGCCCAACACACACACACACTGTAGAGAAGGAAAAACAAACTAAGGACCTGTTTGAGTTCCAAGGAGGCACCTGATACAGCCCATACCATGTCAGCCCCAATGGCAGTTGAGTGTGCCTCTCCCCTGCACCCTCACCAGCCTGTGCTGCTTCAGTGCCTCCAGAACAGTGCGGGCCTTCTCAAAAGGGGGTATCTTCAGCCTGCAGCAGGGTAAGAGAGGGGGCTTGCTAAGCAATGGGGAATGTGGGCACCCAGCCTGCCCCAGCCCTCGTGCCCACGGCCTGCATGCTAACCTGTATAGAATCTCTGCCCGCAGATAGTTGCCGATGCCATTGAAGAACCTCTGATCCAAAAGGGCCTCACAGATGGGCCGGTCAAAGACCTTGTCTGCTAGGTTTCGTAACACATTCTCCCTGGAGGGATACAGCCAGGGCACGTAAGGCCCATTCTGCCCTCTCATCGCACCTCCTCCCCAACTTCACCATGGGATGGGAGAGGAGCTGGGAGAACCTGCTCCTAGGTGCAAAGTGAAAGAAATTAGGAGTCCCAGTCCCTTTTCCCAGCCTCAATGCTATTTTGGCAGTGCAACCTTATTAGTTTTACTATGTGTTAAATGAGAATAGTATAGGATTTTAATTCATTACAAAAGGTGGAAAATTCCAATAAAAAGCAAGTTCAAGGGGACACACGTTTATAACTATTGTATGTGCCAATAGTTGCGCATCGCAGACTCCAGACAAAAATTTTTGAGAGCAAGGTGATAACAGGACCTCAGACATGCCTGCTGTCTAGAGGTCCCTGTCCAGGGCTTTTAGATGGTTAAACGTGAAGACATTTAAGGGTCTCATTTTCTCAAGAGCTGAAGGTTTTAAGGAAGCTAGCACTAGCTCTGTGCAGCAGGTGTGTGGGGAGCAAGTCCTGGCTAGTGGGGGGTCCCAGCAGCTCTGCCCCTGCTCCAAGGGTCGTCATGGATCTCTCCTCACCACTGTGAAGATGAAATGCACCTTGTTTCTTTGTGGAAAAGGGTCATGACAAGACTAACTCAATGATGGGCCTAAGGATGGGATGAAATAGGGGATCAGAAGACAGCTTTTGGGTAAGAGTAATAGGGGAAGGTCAGCCTGGATGGCAGCTTCCAAGGAAGCAAATCCCCACAGGCTTCCCAGCAATAGGGCCAAGAACACACAGAGAGGCTCACTGTAGGAAGGATACTGCAGGGCCCACTGGCACAAAGTTAACCTGTGGCATGACCACCCAGGAGTGGTGAGGTGGAGGGGGCTAGAACCACAGGTGTTTCCTGGGGGTGCACTTGAGATCATGCCTGGGAAGGCCAGGAGTCCACTGCCTTCTTGGTGCCAAGCATGGCCTGACTCACCCTAGTGGGCAGCTATGTCTCCTCAGGGTCAAGGGAAGGTGGCCTGTTCCCAAGGCAGGCTGTCCAAATGCACTCCAGACATCTGCATCTGGATGTGATTCTGGCCAGTTTGGATGCTTTTCCTCTAGAGTTCTGCATGGCTGGCTCTCAGGCAGGCCTCAGCTCAAATGTCACCTCCTGGAATGGCCTTTCCTAATGCCCCCCACCCTCCATTCCCTGGCCAAAAGTCATTCTCTCCCTCTTGGATTGTTCAGGAATGTGTCTATATGAATTTATCTAGTTTGTTTCCTTGTCCCCCCATGCCCTGCCCAAACTTCAGCTCTATGGGAGGAAGGACCACATCCATCCTGATCACTGCAGTATCCCCAACACCTAGAACAGGGCCTAGGTAAAAGCAGAGATTCATACACATTTCCTCTTTAGAGGAAGGGAAGTGGCTGATACTATGCCATCTTATGTGACCTGCATCACATCCCAGGTAGGGCTGTTACCCCTCCCCCAGGCATAAGACAGCCACAAAGGAGACCATGGGACACAGACCAGTGGGCAGGCAAATGTGGGAGACCACAAAACCCAACTCAGAAACCATGTCATTAGGTAGTACCCTACTTACCACCATGAAACACTTTCTTCTCAGCCTCCCAAGGGTACCTAGAAGCAGTGTGGAGAGCTGATCCAGCCTGGCTCTCACGGTACAAGGCTACAATCTCAGGGCATGCCTTCCTGTTCACCTTCTGCACCCACCTTCTCAGACAAGGCTGAGACTTGCCCCTCACTGGCCAATGAGGCACTAACAGAGTTTGGCTGGAGCCCAGGGTTGTGCTCATCGCACCTGGGGCTGGTCCTACCTACCTGAACTGTTCATACTCCAGCAGAACACATGGCCCACGACCTGGCTGCCACTCACCCCCAAGGTCCCAGTGCCCGAAGCGGCGGATGTCCACAAAGCAGAGGGCAAGTCTGGGGCCAGGAGGAGCGGTGTAGAAGCGCAGATGGGCGTGAGGTGGTAGCGCATTGCTGGGTGCCAGCTGGAAGGACCCGGACATGCCAAAGCGGAAGATGAGGGCAAGTGGCTCCCGGTGGGGCTGAGCCCCAGGCAAGGGGCTCAGTGTCAGGCGAAGCTCCTTGCCCCGGGCTGAGGCTGAGATGTAGTAGGCACTGCTCTCAAAGGGCACCTCAGGGTTGCGGCTGATCGGTGACTTCTCCACACACCCGCCAAACACCAGCCCCTTGCATGCCTTGTTCACAAAGTGGCTGGCCAGGTGCAGCTCAGGACCCTCAGGCATTCTGCGCCGGGAGTGGGCAGACCCTGTGGGGCAGGAGGACTGCAAGTTGGATCAGGTGTGCATCTTGTGGGGTAGAGTTTACCATCACTATTTTACGGAGGAGGACCTGGGGGTCAGAGGGGACCCTGGACTGCTAGGTTTGTTAGGAAATTCTGCTGGCCCAGGTACAGTCCTGGACCCCCAGGGCGCTGGAGAGTTCCAGCCTTGTTGACACCTTGCATAATGGGTTCCTATGAAGCCTTGCAGCTTTTAAAACAAAGTCTAGATCCTTCCTGGGCCCACACTTGCATCAGTTTCCTAGGCTCTCACTCACTGCTCCAAGCATACTGCTCTTTTCATCCCACCCCTTTGCCTCTGCTGTCCCCTCTGGGAACCTTGAACTGCCCTCCCTGGCCACCCTTCCAAAGTAGCCTCCTCACCTCCCCCAGACACCCATGTTTTTTTCCTTCATGGCACTCCAAAGTCTGGAATTGTTTTATTGTTCTTTGTCTACCTCCACCTCCACCTCCACCTCCACCTCCTCCCCAGTGGAATCTCAGCTTGTTCTCCCCACCACTCAGAACCGACCTCATCTGCTGCCACAGTCGCTGAGCGAATGAGCCTGATCCCACATGGGCGTCGGCTCAGCTGACAGGGCGAGTTAGGACCCAAGCGAGGACAGACAGGAGCGGACGCAGGTGTCTCCAGGTAAGTCTGGGCTGGAGCCAGGTCCCCGCGGCTGCGAGGGCGGAAGACTCGGTAACCAGTAAGGTTTCCCCCAGGTCCAGGATGGAACAGGACTCCCAGGCCAGCGCCAGGGTCAGAGGGGAACCTACTCCATCTCTTCTCCCTACCCCGACGCCCCTGGGGGAGGGGAGCTGGCTTTCACCCCCTCTTCCCGCGATGCAGCAGGGGTGTGGCGGGGCAGAAGGGTAGTTGAGCCAGGACACACGCACACACCGGCCCTTCGCACCGTCCAGGACCAGGAAACCAGGAACCTGAGAGGATTAGGTCTGCGGGAGAAGGTCTGGGTTCCCAATTCCACTAAGGGCGGGCACTCTAAGACCGTCTCCCCCCATCCTCACCACTGACCCCTTCTGCCTGTCCTCGGTACACCCTGGCTCTCTTTGTCCCTAAAGCCCCCAAATCCCATCCTCTGCAACCTGCAGTTCCTACCCTCGAGGTCGTCCTCTGCCCCGGAAGGCCCACCTGCAGCCACTTAAGGGATTAAAGTCTGGGGTGAAGCACGCCGGGAGCTGTGGTTGCTGCTCCAGCGCCTGCTGGGAAATGTAGTTCCTTGGGGTAGGGTCCCTGAGCTGGGGAGGTTCAGCGTGTGGGAAAGGCTTTAGGGCACTTGCCTCTTTAGGAGTCTGGCGCCAGCGGGATCCCGGGTCAGGTCCGAGGCCCGGAGTCTCAGCTGTGTCTGCGGCTGGAGAAGTCACCAGGCTAATGACAGGGTGGGTACTCGAAGCCTGAAACATCAGCCAGGTCTCAAAGCAGAAGCTCCTGCCAGATGTGCACAGGGAGGGCACAGGTGCACTATAAACATAAGCCCTGGGGACCCGGTGGTGGCTCTAAGTACCAACACAGAGTCAGAGATAACTTATAAACAGAAATGTCATTGCCACCTGCGGGTGTGAAGTGCAGCCAAATGACAAAAACAGAAAAACAGGCCAAAAAGCAGAACCTACATAAGATAGTTGTGTGGGGGAGGGTCTCTCTTCAGTGACTTTTAGTTGGAGGCCTCAGAGGTAGCCAGCAAAGAGTGGGGACCTGACAACATGCCAAGAAAACTGGATCCATCAGAAGCGCCACCGCGGCTGTGGGCAAGAGCAGCAAGATGCTGGCACCTCAACTAGAGGGTGATGTGCATCCTGTAAGACGGTCCTATCTTCACTGGCACCTTCAAGGCTTTGACAAGCATATGAATTTGATCTAATGTGATTGTGATGAATTCAGGAAGATCAAGCCAAAGAAGTCAAGAGAAAGCGAAGAGAAGAAAGTCCTCAGTCTGCAGCACTTTCAAGGGGAGAACCTGGTCTCAGTTACAGCAGAGGGACCTCCTCCCAAAGATACTGGTATTGCTTGAGTGCCACTTGCTGTAACTGCTGGGGCCCAGGGACGGGCAGGGCTGCTGGCAGAGGAATCCCTAGCTGGTGATCCCATGCCCCAGGCCCCTGCAGGATCTGCAGGGGTTGATGGGTCATCCCAATACATGATGACCCCACAAGAAACAAGCATTGTTGCAGCTGCTGCCACAACCAGTGATGCAAGAGCCCCAACCCAGTACCCACCTGGCCACAGGCATCCTCTCCCACCTATGGGCCCTCGAGAGGTGCTCACTCCAGGCCATCACCACCTGGTATGAGGCTGGTATGGGTTCCCCAGCGTCAGAGCAGCCTTGCTTGGAGAAATCACACCTGGAGACTGATAAGAGATCAGGACATGGATTTATTGGGGGAAGGAAAATAAGGAACAGGAAAAATAGTGAGTGGCAAGGGAAGAGACTTTTAGATAAGTCATCTTCGATTCGACATCACTGGGTTGGGTTTTTATCCTAGCTGCTACTTGCAGTAACACAGATACACACTTCAAAGGAAAATGAGTTCATTAACCAAAGTCCATTAACTTGAAAGAACTAAGTGGGATTGTATATTAGGCAGTCAGCTTCATTACCACCTCACCAGGGATCTCTGGACAAGTTAACTTCATCAACTCGTTCCCAGTTGATGGAATTTCCCAGGTGGTTCCATTATCACATTCTGGCCAGGCTAGGTGTGTAAACATTGACTGTTACAGTTTTAACTAAAGTCCAGGTACAATCAAAGTCCAGAGATATGTGCTGCCTCCATGTTACCTGCCCCCATATCCTGACACCCAGTAGAGACGCCCCCTGGATGAGGAACTTCAATGGAAAGATATCCTCCTGGGTTGCAGACCCTTCTCCGAGGGATTTCAGGACTTCTCTACCCTTGGCCACAGAATTATGGGAGTAGCTGTACAAAGATGTGGGCCCAGTTCCCCAGGGCCATGTTACAACAGACCTGTTTGTTTATAAGATCTGGAGCCTCCCCGGATTGTTTGCTCTCCCCTACAGGGCCCTCTCCCAGGGCCTGTGCCCACCAAAACCCCAGAGTCATGTTAGCCCTCCTCAGCAACCCATTTCCCAAGTGACTTTACATAGTCCTTTTCTTTTCTTTTAAAGATTTTATTTAATTATTTTTAGAAAGAGGGGAAGAGAGAGAGGCAGAGAGGGGAGAGATACATCAATGTATGGTTGCTTTTCACTTGCCTCCAGCCACAGACCTGACTGAAGACCTGGTTTGCAACCTTGTTATGTGCCCTGGCTGGGGAATCCAACCTGTGACCTTTGGGTTCGCAGGCCGGCACCTTATCCACTGTGCTACTTTTATTTTCTTGTGGCCTATGGAACAAATTTATAATAAACTCTTAGTAAGGCATTATAAAAATAAAATAAATACAATATGCCAGGTGGAAGGGATGTCCAGAGCAGAGCCCTGGAAGAAGGAAAGTGATTGGCTCGTTGAAAGAAGGTCTGTGCGGCTGGAGTGCAGCTGGGAGGTGAGGACAGACACCAGCAGGTTCAGGTCAGGCCTCAGGGGCCTCTGTAAGGAGCTGGCATTTCATCCTGTGTGAGTGACCCATAGTCATGATTTGGCCCCTTTATACTAGAACTTCTGCCTCGTCCCCCCTTCATCTATTAATTCATTTATTTTGGCAGAAGTATTTTCAAATAAATTAAATTATGGCATTTCATCCCTAATACGAGTACTTCAGCATACATCCCTAAAAAGCAATTTTTTAACAAAGCCACAATACTTTTATCCAGTGATTTTTACCTTTTTCACCTCAGGGCACACATAAACTAATTACTAAAATTCTGTGGCACACCAAAAAATTTACTTTGTTGTCTACCTGACCAAAAAAAAAAAACAAAACAAGGACAGAATAGAAGAAGCCGTTTCATCACAACATGACCTGTAAGAAGTGCAGAGACGCAAGAGGGCTGGCGGGGCTCCCACAGGTGGCAGCTTAAGGAACAGAGAAGCATCTCAGCAGCTGGGGGCTCCACCTGAGAAGGATGGATTCTAAACCCCCAATTGGGCTTCCCAGCCTATAGCAACACAGCTGAGAGTAAAACAGCACCCAGCCGTGAAAAGCAAAAAGCCACCAGGTTTAGCTGGCTTGACAGAAAGACTTGTTTTGTTTTGTTTTAAGATTTCATTTATTATTTTCAGAGAGGAGGGAGGGAGGGAGGCAGAGAGGGAGAGAAACATCAATGTATGGTTGCCTTTCACCTGCCTCCAGCCACGGACCTGGCTGGAGACAGCCAGGTCTGTGGCTGGAGACAGGTGAAAGGCAACCATACATTGATGTCTCTCTCTCCCTCTCTGCCTCTCTCCCTCCCCCTCTCTCTGAAAATAGTAAGTAAAATCTTAAAAAAAGAAAAAAGAAAGTCTCTTCAACATTTCACATAATAAGAGCTTGGTGATGATAACTTTCCTTAGCCAGGTCTCCAGCCAGGTCTGTAGCTGGAGGTAGGTGAAAGGCAACCATACACTGAGGTCTCTCTCCCTCTCTGCCTCTCTCCCTACCCATCTCGCTAACAGTAATAAATAAAGTCTTTAAAAAAAATAAAATAAAAGGGACCACACATGAAAATACAGTGGCACCCACCTACCCTGGGCTCCAGCAGAGAAAGCACAGAGTGGACTAGAGATCTTGGGGAAAGTTTGGGGCAGTGGCTTTAGGGAGAGAGCTGAGGGAGCAGCCTGAGTCCAGTGCTGACCCATCCCCCATACAGCCCTCAGACCACTCTTCTCCAAAGGGCGGAGCCTGAGGGAAAGCCACAGCCCCATCCATAGGAATTAATCCACCCCACCCAGCAGTGTCTAAACTTGACCTCAGGTTACAAATTGATTAGTTTAACAACTGAATTAATCTGCCCCGTCCAGAGGTGCCTAAAACTGACCACTGGTCAAAGACTGATTGGATTAACAACTAAAGGAGACAAAGACGTTGGACATCAATGTATGGTTGCCTTTCACCTGCCTCCAGCTATGGACCTGGCTGGAGACCTGGCTTGCAACCTAGTTATGTATGCCCAGGATGGGAATTGAACCAGCGACCTTTGGGTTCGCAGGCTGGCGACTTATCCACTGTGCCACCAGCCAGGGCTTGCTTCCTTTTAAGGTGTTTTTTTTTTTGTTTGTTTTTTGTTGTTTTTTTTTTTTTTAAAGAAGATTTTATTTCATTATTTTTAGAAAGAGGGGAAGGGAGAGAGGCAGAGAGGGAGAGAGACACATCAATGTATGGTTGCGTTTCATCTGCCTCCAGCCACAGACCTGACTGGAGACCTGGTTTGCAACCTGGTTATATGTCCTGGCTGGGGAATCGAATCTGCACACAATACTGGATATCAAACTATAAGGCCACTGTAACCAAAACAGTCTGGTTCTGGCATAAGAATGGACATACAGATCAATGAAACAGGATAGAGAGCCCAGGAAAAACACAGGACTCTATGGTCAATTAATATTTAACAAAGAGGAAAGGAGCATAAAATGGAGTGAAAATAGCCTCTTCAACAAGTGGTGTTGGAAGAACTGGACAGGGACATGCAAAAAAAATAAAACTAGACCACCAACTTATATCATACACCAGAATAAACTCAAGAAGGTAAAATACTTAAACATAAGCCATGCCACCATAAAAGTTAGAGGAAAACATAGGCAGTAAAATTGCAGCAATATTATCACCAATATTTCTCCTAGGGCAAGGGAAATTAAGGAACAAATAAATGGGACTACATCAAAATGAAAAGTTTCTGCTCAGCTAAAGAAAACATCAGCAAAATGAAAAGGGAACCAACTGTATGGGAAAACATATTTGCCAATGACACTTCAGACACGGGTTTGATCTCCAAAATATATAAAGAACTTACACAACTCAACATCAGAGAGACAGACAGCCAATTAAATAATGGGCAAAGGACCTGATCAGACACTTCTGAGAACATACAAGGTGGGGGGTGGGGGGCATAGGGATATGAAAGAATGCTCAACATCATTAGCCATCAGAGAGATGCAAATTAAAACCACAATGAGATACTACCTCACACCTGTTGGAATGGCAATCATTAACAACAAATGCTGGCCAGGATGTGAAGAAAAGGGAACCCTTGTACATGGTTGGTGGGAATGCAGACAGATGCAGCCACTATGGAAAACAGTGTGGAGTTTCATCAAAAAAAAAACTAAACATGGGACTGCCTTTTTTTGGAGGAGGGGGGACTGCCTTTTGACTCAGCAATTTCAGTGCTAGGATTCTATCTGAAGAACCCTGAAACACCAATTCAGAAGAACCTATGCACCCCTATGTTCATAGCGGTGCTATTTACAATAGCCAAGTGCTGGAAACAGCCTAAGTGCCCATCAGTGGATGACTGGATCAAAAAACTTTGGTACATTTACACAATGGAATACTACACAGCAGAAAGAAAGGAGAAACTCCTACCTTTAGCAACAACATGGATGGAACCAGAGAATATTATGCTTAGTGAAATAAGCCAGTCAGTCAGTGAAAGACAAATATACCATATGATCTCACCCATTACAGGAGACTAATGAACAAAACAAACAAGCAAAACAGAACCAGAGGCATGGAAACAAGAATAGACTTTCAATGTGCAGAGGGGAAAAGGGAGGAGGAGAAAGAGGCAAAGGAGGGGAACAGTTTAGTCAAGGAACTAGTGTAAATGACCCATGGATGTGGACAACATGGGGGCATTGACTGTGGAAGAGAGAATGGGGAGAGTGGGACAGGGGAGAGCAATGGAGAAAAGTGGGATATATGTAATATAACAACATTAATTAATTTAAAAAATAACTTTAAAACCTCAGGCTGGTCAAAGAGACAAATGAATAAATACAAAATTACAATGTAGTGTAATAGCCATGAGAGAAGTGTATATGGGATTCTGTGGTAACAAAGAAGAGTGAATGCTATCTGGGAAATGAAGATAATATTACACATTTGATGAAACCTAGAACTTTCATGACATTTTTGTTTGCCACTTTTTGTTGTTTTTTCCATTTTTAAAATTCTACACCTGTCTCCAACAATCCCCCTCTTAATTCATGTCTAAGGGTCATAATATAAGCTCTTTGGCTTCCCCCTTTCCTATACTATTCTTGACACACACACCCTATTTTGTCCCTACCAATTATGCTTCTTAATCCCTGTATCTTTTCCCCTATGCTCCCCATTTCCCTCTTCCAGTTGATAACCCTCCATATGATCTCCATATGTATGATTCTGTTCCTGTTCTGGTTGTTTGCTTAGTTTGTTTACTTGTCTATTTTTAGATTGAGTTGATAGTTGTGAATTTGTAGCCCTTTTAATATCCATAGTTTTGAGGTTTTTTGAGATTTTATTTATTTGTAGAGAGAGGGAAAGAGACAAAAAGAAACATTGATATACAAGGTATATATATCAGTCTCCTCTCACACACCCCTAAATGGGGACTTGGCCCGCAACCCAACCACGTGCCCAGACAGGGAATCAAACTAGTGACCCTTTGGTTTGCAGGACAGGACTCAATCCACTGAGCCACACCAGTCACAGTGATCTCCTTTTTCTTAAGTAAGTCTCTTTAGCTCTGGCCGGTGGCACACTGAATAAGGTGCCAGCCTGCGAACCCAAAGGTCGCTGGTTCAATTCCCCAGCCAGGGCACATAACCAGGTTGCAAGCCAGGTCTCCAGCCCAATCTGTAGCTGGAGGCAGGTGAAAGGCAACATTGATGTCTCTCTGCCTCTCTGCCTCTCTCCCTCCCCCTCTCTGAAAATAATAAGTAAAATCTTAAAAAAAAAAAAAAAAAAGTCTCTTTTCAAATAACAAGAGCTTGGTGATGATGACTTTCTTTAGCTTTGCCTTGTCTGGGAAGCACTTTATCTGCCCTTCCATTCTAAATGATAGCTTTGTGGGATAGAGTAATCTTGGTTGTTGGTCTTTGCTTTTCATCACTTTGAATACTTCTTGCCTGAAAAGTTTCTTTTGAGAAATTCACTGATAGTCTTATAGGAACTCATTAGTAGTAACTGTCTCCTTTTCTCCTGCTGCTTTTGAGATTCTCTTTATCTTTTACCTTTGGCATTTTAATTATGATGTGTTTAGCGTGGTCCTCTTTGGGTCTGACTTGTTTGGGACCCTCTGTGCTTCCTGGACTTGTATGTCTATTTCCTTTGCCAAATTAGGTAATTTTCTTTTATTATTTTTTCAAATAAGTTTTTCAAAATTTTTACTAATTGATGTTAGAGAGAGAGAAACATCAACTTATTTTTCCATTCATGTACACATTCATTGGTTGATTCTTGTATGTGCCTTGACCAGGGATTGAACCCACAACCTTGGCATATGGGGATAATAATCTAACCCACTGTGCTACCTGGCCAAGGGCTCAAATAAGTTTTTTGTTTGTTTTCTTTTTAGAAATAGGGGGAGAGAAAAAGAGAGGGAGAGAAACATCGATGTGTGCATGCTCCCAACTGGGGACCTGACCTGCAACCCAGGTATGTGCCCTAACTGGGATTTGAACCAGTGACCCCTTGGTTCTCAGGCTGGCACTCAATCCACTGAGCCACACCAACCAGAGCCTCAAATAAGTTTTTAATGTCTTGCTCTTCCTCTTCTTCTGGCACCCCTATGATTTGGATGTTGGTACACTGAAAGTTGTCCCAGAGGTTCATAACCTATTTTTGTTTTTATGAATTTTTTCCTTCTGCTGTTCTGATTGAATGTTTTTTTTCCCTCCTGTGTTCCAAATCATTGATTTGATTCCTGGGTTCACCCTCTCCACTGCCAGTTCCGTATAGATTTTTATCTTACTTAATGTAACCTTTTATTCTTTCCTTATGTTTTGCAATATAAAAGAGTTAATTTGAGCATCCTGATCAACAGTGTTTTGAACTCTAAATCTGATAGAGTGGTTACCTCTGTTTCATTTAGTTCTTTTTCTGAGGCTTTGTTCTATAATTTTTCATTTGGGCCGTATGTCTTTGTCCCCTCAATTTGGCAGCCTTCCTATATTTGTGATTTTCTGACAGTTCCAGTTGTTATTTTGATATACAGTTGTAATTCTCTGTGGTTGCATGAGGCAGTGAAGCATGTCTACCTACACCTCCATCTTGACTAGACATCTGTTCCCTGTCTTTCATTTTTGTTTTCTTTTCCTTGCCCTCCTGGAACATTTTTTAGAACTCCAGTTACTGTATCTAAATTGTTTTTTATTGTGTTACACTGTATAGCTTTTTTTTTTTTGCTTTTTTTTTTTTTTAAAGATTTTATTTTATTATTTTTAGAAGGAGGGGAAGGGAGAGAGGCAGAGAGGGAGAGAGACATCAATGTATGGTTGCGTTTCACCTGCCTCCAGTCACAGACCTGACTGGAGACCCGGTTTACAACCCGGTTATGTGCCCTGGCTGTATAGCTTTTGAAGTGGTTGCTCCACATGGCAGGGTCCTTAAATAACTTTCATTCAATATTGTTTCACTATAACATTGATGAGATGCTGTAGGCAACTGACTTGTGTTTTTATCAATTATCTTATGGCAAAACTGGTTTTGTTATATGGTGTTTCACTTAAAGTTACAGTGCTGACTGACAACATTGAGGACTTACATTATACACATATCTACATTTTGTCAATCTGAAATGTAGAAACCTTACCTCCCTTTACTGTCTCCTATTTATATATAATAACCTTAAATATTTCCTCTACACACTGAGAACCACATCCAAGATTGTTACAAGTTTTGCTTCAACTGTCAAATGTAATTTAAAATATTCACAAGAAGGGAAGTCTATTGTATTCATATTCTTACTCTTTCTAGGATTCCTTCTTTTATCATTTCCCATTCTATTTAGAGATCCTCCTTTAAGGCTTTTTCTGTTTAGGTTAGGTCTGCTGCTAATAAATTATATAATTTACCTTCATCTGAGAATGTCTTGATTTCCCCTTTCATTCTTGAGGTAATTTTCACTGAATATAGAATTCTGGGTTGATGCTTTTCTTTCAGGTGCTGCAAAGGATGTGCTTCTTCTTTCTGGATTCTGTGATTTCTGAGGAGCAATTCACTGTTATTCTAATTGTTTTCCCCTGTAGTTATCATTTCTCTCTTGCTGCTTTCAAAATTTTTACTAATATGCTTGGCATGGATTTCTTTGGGTTTGATCTGCATGAGGTTTATTATTATTATTATTTACTCCTTCTTCCTCTTTAAATTTACTACTTCATTCAAAAAAACAAAAAGATTGTATTTCTTTTTAAAGAGAAAGGAAGGGCAAGAGGGAAAGAGCATCAATGTGTAGTTTCACACGCCCCAAACTGAGGACCTGGCCTGCAACTCAGGCATGTGCCCTGATTGGAAATTGAACCAGATACTTTAGTTGGCAGGCTAGCACTCAATCCACTGAGCAATACCAGCCAGGGCTCACTTCATAACGCTATAGTTAAAAAACTCCCAAATATGGGAGTTTTGTTTCTTTTAGCTATTACTTCTTTTAATACTTTTTCTATCCCACTCCCTTACTCTTTACCTTCTGGGTCTCTGTGATGGTATGAGTGTTAGATCTTTTGTTATAATCCTACAGGTCTCTGAAGTTCTATTTTGTTTTTGTTTGCTTGTTTCCCAAGTTATTTTCTCTGTTGTTCAGCTTGAGTAATTTCTATTGACCTTTCTTCTGCTATTAAACCCATTTATTGAGATTTTTACTTTGGTTATTGTAACTTTCAGTTCTAAAATTCTATCTGATTCTCTATATCTTCAATTTCTCTGCCAAAGGCTGAAGCATTGTCATGATGGCTACTTTAAAAATCTTCAACATAGAGCCCTGGTTGGTGTGGCTCAGTGGATTGAGTGCTGGCCTGAGAACTGGTTACTGGTTCGCTTCCTGGTCAACGCACATGCCTGGGTTGTGGGCCAGGTCCCCAGTTGGGGCTGCTCTAGAAGCAACTGATCAAGTTCTCTCACACATTGATGTTTCTCTCTCTCTTCCTCCCTCCCTTTCCCCCTCTAAAAATAAATAAGTCTTTAAAAATTTTTTCAACAAAAAAATTATAATATTTGAATAATCTTAGTGTTGGCATTGGTTGTCTTTTTCTCATTCAAGTTGAAATTTTCTTGTTTCTTGGTATGATTTTTAAAAAATGGAATGCTGGGAATTTTGGGTATTATGAAATTCTGGATCTTAGTTGTCTCTTTTAAAGCAGGCTTCCCCTGACACAGTGCCAGTGGGGAAAGCAGAGGCTGCCTCCCCACTGCCTTGGCGGGGTCTAGGCCCTACCCAGCCTCAGCTGCATTTGTGTGGCTGAAGTGCATAAGTTATCTTCGTAAGATACCTGTCTTGCTGTGCCACCTATTTCCTGGCCCTCTGGCTTGAGACAGAAGGCTTTTGTTGGAGATGTATGTACATATGTATGTTGGCATTTCCAGGTTGCTGCTTCTCTAGCACCCAGCCCAGGATACATGAAGAGAAAGAAAATCTAAGGAATATTTCACTGTGTTCTTCATGTCCTGAGGACCCTAACCAGTTTCCTTGTATTCTCCCTCCCCTCACCTTGGGATCTTTTACAGGGAGCTCTGGTTGGTTTAAGCCAGTCCTGGGAGGTCATTTATTTTAGTCTGCTCAGACTGCTATAACAAAATATCATAAAGTGGGTGGCTTTAACAAATAGAGGTATCTATTTCTTATAGTTCCAAAATTTTTGGAAGTCCAGGATCAAAGAGCTACCAGATTCAGTTCCTGGTGAGAGTCCTCTCCTGCCTTCTTGCTGTGTTCTCTGGATGCCTTTCCTTGGTACGTGATTATGGAAAGTGTTTCTCTGTCTTCCTCTTCTTATAAGGCAACTACAAAGGGTACATCGTAAGACCACTCTCTTGATCTCATCTAAATAAAGTTGCCTCCCAAAGACCCCATCTCTTAAAACCATTTCACTAGGAGTTAGGGTTTTGACATAGGAGTTTGAGGTGGGGGGCACAGTCAGTCCATAACCACTCTTGCCATGGTTCAGGCATAAACCAGTCTCTCTTCCTACACATGAAAGCAGGAAGACAAGGCTCTCTCCTTTTTCTACTTGGGGCATCAGGCATTGGGGCCACTGCTTGCTGCCAACCTAAGGTGTACCAGAAAGGGCAGAGCCAAGAGCATTAGGGGACTGGGCGCTAAAACCTGGATTTTCCCAACTCCAGACAAGCTGTGGTTCCATGTTGGTCCTTCATGTGCCTCACCCCTGACCTGCTTCAATCAACAGTTGAAAAGAGAAGATAAGTGATGGACCAGGGAGGTACATGGTACTTGGTTCTCTCACAAAAACTTTGACCTGAACCTAAAATGAAACCTATGTACACACTCCTTTACACTTCTCTTTATTCTTCCTGCTTGGACAAACCATTGACAAATATCTTTCATGGGGAAGAGAGGACAATACTGGAAAAGTCCCCATGATCCTTATGCTGAATTCTCACATGGGAACCTGAAAGCCAGAGATCCAAGAGGCCAAACCTCCAGGGTCTTGGAGCTGGAGCTGTGAAGAGAAGTTCAGAGAGCTTCATGGGTAGGGCAGCTCCATATGGGCCATACACTCTTGTCCTCAGCCCAGGGAGCCCATCAGGGTCTGGGCCTGCTTCAGTTCTGCAGATAAAGAGGTAGGCAGTTGGGCAGCAGTCAGGTAGCATCTGGGAGGGCCCCTAACCCCTCCAAGTATAGGTGAGCTTTACCTGCCAGGAGAACCTGGAACTTGTCCGCTGAGAGGGACAGGGCAACAGGCTGTGCTGGGGCATCCGGGGCTGCTGCCACTTCCAGCCTCAGGTGTACTATGGGCTCCTCCACAGACTGCAGCAGGCTGGAGCGCAGGATGTAGTCTACCCGCCAGCCCACGCTGGCCAGCCTGTTCACTGAAAGACAGGGTGGGGCCCTCAGACTCATGACCAGACAGCTTTTCAGCCCACCCACAACTCAGCCCCCAACCCTTCAAGGCTGTGTGGCCTTTCAGAAGCTCTTATTCCTTTGACCTCTGACCCAAGCAGGTACCAATAATTGGAAGTTCAAATTATCCACAGCAACTCTTGGAGGAAAGAAACATGACTGGAGTCAAAGAGTCCCAGCTTTGTGACTCTGACCTGTGACCATGTCCTCTTCTGAAGACAAGTACCTCCCATGCTGTATGTACCTTCCAGAATGGACCCCAGACCTCAACTGGGCCAGCTTAACACTCACCACGCAGGCTACAGGTCCTTAGGTGCTCCTGCAGGGGGCTTTGCTTCTCCTCATAACAACGACACAGACTGGCTGCGTGCTCTGGGGGCAGAATGGAGGTCCCCTGAGGTAGTGGGTGGGCGCTGGGACTGCTCAGAAGGCAGGTCTCAGGCCCCTGGCCCAGAGAGGGCAGGGTACATCCCAGGGTCATATAGCCTGGCCTGCTGCCCTTGGTCTTCCCAGGTCCCCATACCTTTAGGTAGCCCCAGCTGCTGCAATTCACTGGACAAGGACTCGCCATCCACACTATGCTTGGCTGCACTGGAGAGGATGAAACTCAGTACTGCCACCGTGGCCTTCACATCGCCCGACTCTGGGAAGACCCATGGGTGCGGTAGGAGGTGTCACTGTGGTTCCAGTCACCTCTTTGTTCCCCTAATACTTTTGGCCTAGAGCCCCAGGCCTCCTTGAGCCTCAAGCACTGCTACTGCTGGCAGAAGACAATGTCTTCTGTCAGGCTGAGGCTGTCAGGCCAGGGCAAGCTGCAGGGAGGAGAGGCCTCTGGACTAGGCCTCAGGCCGAGCCAGAGTTGCCCAGAGATCCATGGACTCAGTGGGGTACTCACCAAACCTGGCATCAGAGGTGAGCTTCAGGATTTTCTCGTACTGTGGGGGAAGGAGGCCCTTAGGGGTGCCAGACCCCTGATTGTTATCCCCTCCCTCCTCCCATAATCCAGATCCTGTGGTAGGAATGGGAAGTATCCAGGGAGGGCAGGAGGCTGGTCACCCACCTCCCTGGGTCTAGTGCCCTCTCAGGGAAGTGGGGGGTCATAGGGTCATGGGACAAAGGGTTGCTGGGCCAGGCACTCACATCAATCCCCTGTCCCAGAAGCTCCTTCAGCACCTGGCTGCAAAGCAGCCTCAGTTTCACAGAGGACTGGAGGGGAAGGCCGTATATCAGCCAGACTGGCCCACCTCACCCCTTCCTGCTGGGGGGTTTGCTCATGTGATCAGTAACACAACACACTAGAATGGGCTGAGAGCACTGAGGCCCAGACCCCAGAGTGACCCCACCATCCTCCATTCCCAGATCCCCCAACCATAATCCCTCTGTCCTTTCCACCCCCAAGAAGACCCTGTGCACTCAACAATCTTGGCCAGTGTGCTGATCTCCGCCAGGACCCAGTCGGGGCAGTCCAGATCACCGCAGAACCGGAACCTCTGCACAGAATGAGGCAAGCAGTCAGGCCAGAGGGAGAGCTGAGGTGTGGCCAAGTGTCTCCCATATTATTGTTCCTCAGGGACCCCTGCTCCCTGTCCAAGATGGATGCCTTCTAGCCACTTGATCTCCCTAATTACCAGGCTGTTCTCCCTGACCCAAACTCCCACCCAACCATGTTCTGATCGATGCCTTTCCCACTTATTAATCTCTTGTGCAAACACCAACTGGGTGCCTTCTCTATGGTAGATCCTAGAGAACAAAATGAGGATATCTCACCACCTTTTCCTTCCTGGCTGCAGTCACACTGGCCTCCCCATTGCTTCTGTTAAACCAGCACACTCCCATTGGCCTTAAGGCTGCCTTGCTCTCTCACTTCATCCAGATCTCTGCTCAAATGACACCCCTTCTGCTGGGCCTTCTCTGTCTGTACTTTCTAAAATAGCCTCTTGTACAAGGAAATTTGTGGGGGCTAGTGAATGTGTTTGTTATCTTGACCCTGGTGACGTTTTTATGAGCACAAAGATGTCAATATGTATTGAACTGTATATTTAAATAAAGCTGTTTAAAAAATAAAATCATTCTTTACTATCATGCTCTAGCCCCTTATTCTTCTTGCTCGATCTCCACAGCAGATATCACAGCATATATCACGTTTTATTATTTATTCTCGCCTCTATTAGAAGGCAAACCCATCCTGTCAATCACTTCTTGCCAATATCCTCCATTCCCTAGATCAGTTGTCCTTTGTCCTGTTTGTCAGGCAAGGCTCTAACCCACAGCAACATATATGTCCATCTTTCCACACCTTTACCAGGACTGGGAACAAACCCAGCAAACTGATACTCTTCCCCCTGAAACCTACTTGCCCTACTGGGTTTCCCACCCCACTGAGCACAACCACCCGGGAACCAAACCCAGGCCTCTCCCTCTTTCCCCTCTTGCATTTAGTGCCTGAGCCCTGCTGACTACCCTGGCTTCTACCTCCACTCTCTCCACCCTAATTTAGGTCACCACCATCTCCTGGGGGTCTGCTGCCCCAGCCTGGGCTCTCTGCATCGCTCTTGCTCCCTCAATAAGTAAGCCAAAAGGATCTTCCTAGGTTCCTGGTGCCCTTTCCTTCAAGTCCAAACTCCTTTATGCGGCTCTCAAGACCTGGGAAGGTTTGGTCTTTGCTTACCTGTCCAGCCTCATCTTTCACTAACCTCCAGTTTATACTCTTCCAGGGTGGGGGTGGATATACATTCATTCGTAGAAAGACATGCTCTCTATATCCTCCACCTCCTGACCTCTAACTCCCGGTACACAGACTCTGGCAGGGAGCCAGCTCTCTTCCCTGCCCCCAGGCCCGCAAGATGCTTTCCTAACACTGAGCTCAAGGTGCTGTTAGGTCGCTGCCCCTCAAGTCTTAATTATGACTGCCCAGTGAAGTCTCCAAATTCGCTCTTCCCTGCAGGAGCTGAAGTCTCACTGCCCAGCGCAATGCATGTTGTAGAGCAGGCACTCAAATCTGCCGCAGGAATGGATGGATGGATGGATTGTAAAGCCCCGACGCAAAACCTACTCCTTTCTGGCTATGGGGAGTGGGAAGGGCCTTCTTAACAGTGAAGAATTTGAGCTTAATTCTAAGCAAGTTCCAGTCCAAGTACCGCAAGAGGGCCGGAAGCGGGCACCTCTGGGAGCTCCTGCTGGAGCCCGGGAAGGACGGGAAGGGCCGCCGCTCGGGACAAGCGAGCGCACCGACTGCTGCGGGGGATGTGGCGGCGGGGCTGGAGGGGGGCTTCCTTCTCGCCCAGGAAGCGCCCGGGATGTCCACTCGGCGGGCCTGCTCTGCCCACCCAGCTAAGGAGTGGGCGGCGAGGGCTCCTCGGTCCCAGCTCTTCCGCTCGCACTACTGCACCCGAGGTGTCTGCCGAGGGGCCAGCGCGGCTCCCCCATCTCCTTGCACCCGCGCCACACTCTACCGCAGCGAAAGTCCATGACCTGGTGGCCCCCGCCCTGCCTGCCCAGCACCCACAGCCTCGCAACTCCCAACCCTCACCATCGCGCCAGGAAGCGCAGCCCCGGGCTCTCTTCTTCCTGTCGCTGGGGGTCAGCTGGGCACCGGGGGGGGGTGGGGGGGCCGTGTCACGTGGCTCGCGGGCGGGGCCTCCGC